>JASDQU010713055.1:21360-42924 GCA_032191745.1 Picea mariana
TGTTTTATCTTCATTTTCATTTTCCTTCATGTCCAAATAACTTAATCAATCTTCTGGTCCAAAACCCATGACTAGGGTTGACATCAATGACAACAACCAATCTTCCAACACATTTGTCTAAAGGAGAGAGAGGTTATTGTTGCTTGGGACACCTTCTAAGAGGCAGTTGTATCTCTAGCAAGTGAAGGGGTATCTATGGTTTCCAGGTTGACTCTTTCAGAGCAGATCATAGATGACATAATACTAAAGACTTGGGAAGCTAACATAGCTGAAGGTAAAAGGATGGCTAAGGAAGTGAAGGAGGCTTGTAATGAAACTTTTCATTCACTCTACAAAGAGGCATTAGGCTTTGAGAAAGACAATGTCTCTGGAGTACTAGGACAGATCGATATAGCAAAGCATTGACTGAATATAAAGACAAACATGGAAGAGGCCCAAGCTTAAATCTTGCAGTTAAAGCAGATTGATATCACTCATAAAAATACGTGGCTACTGGAGCCTATTTTGCAGCTGTAGTCTGTAATTTCAGAAGACAAGAATATGGAAGAAATATTTCCTCAATTTGAAAATAAATTATATAATTTTTAGGCCAATGACTTAACAAAACCGTCTAGGTTGGTGGTACAATTTGTGAGTAGATGTGTTCAATGTATTGAGCAGGGAAAATACAACACCTTCGAGAAAATGAGGTAACCTGTGCACATAAATTGTACAGATATTGCATAGAGACCATTTTTCCCTAAGTTGGATAACGATAAGGAAAAATGCCTCCTCCATCATGGCGAAGAGACAAGGGAGATCAAAGCTAAGTATTTCAAATTTCGCATTTTGTAAATTTTTCTATTTTGGAAATAAGGAGAATTCCAACCGCTTAGGGTTGAGAGATTTTTGTATAAATACATATGTCAAACATTGAACAAAGGTTTATTCTCTCCATATTGTAAACAAGAAAACTCATCCTTTTTGAGAATTAATACAACTGTAGACAAAGATTCCAAATTTTGTGTTGTTTGAGTTATGCGCTTTTGTTGTATTCCATATCTCCATTTTTCTTAATGTTACTCCTTGATAAGTGAATGATTGTAATTTAGTACAAAATCTACTATAATCACATTTTATTTAGTCATTTGATAAGCAAGCAATTTTTCCTCTGTATTTGCTATCAGCAAATACAAGACGTGCAAGCTACTTGGATCACTATATCATATATCCTTTCAGGGGTGCATTCCATATTTTCTTGTACTATAAACAAGGTAAGATTTTTATTTCATTGAAGCCTTACTTTGTTTAATATTTTTGTAATTTTTTCCCTGATCACTATTTTTGATAAATTGATTAAGACAACGAAATATAGCCTCTATTCTGTTCAACTATTAATTTCATTTGAGGATTTAAATCTTACAAAACTAACGAAAGAAAAAAAACATCTTTAAAACCAACATTCCTTAATTCCTGATGCCTGACATTATTCTTTGAGCCTTAAGTTTAATATCAGGAACAACACACCTGAATCCTGCTTGAAATTTCTTGAAACACTCTTCTCTGCTATAGTCTCCACATTTTACGCAGTAATATGATCCTTCAACAATTCTCCAATCTCCAATCCAAATTGTTCAATCTGATCCTTTGTTGCGTCAATCTCAGTCAGTATTTGTTCTATGCCTTCCTGTAGTGATTCCAATTGATACTGCCTTGACTGCTTATCTTCTTGAATAGTCTTCAACTCTACCTACAAATTCTTCATTTCCTACTCACTCCTCAATATGTCTGGCATTGTCATTGTTTTCTACTTTTTCTTCAATTCTTTCAGAGCAGTGTTTATACATTCTTCTTTCTGCTCCAAATCATGGGGCTTCCCATCTTTCTAAAGTTCTATCCATAACTAAGTACTCTTATTATACAACTCTGTGATTTCCTATATTATCAGCACAATGCTTCTTGTATGGCCTGTAGCCTCCTTCTCCCTTTGTGTTCTTACTTCTGGTAGAATAGTAGGTACTAAGAGGTCTGTAAAATCTACAATGTGGGATATATAAGCCTCCATATCTTGTACTATTTTCTCAATTTTACCCTATGTGGGTACATTCTCTCCTTGTGCGTTGTCTACAATAGTTTTGAACACTTCTTCTACATGTTGCTCTATTCTTTCAGTGCACTGCTTTGTTTATTCCTTCTCAAATTGCACCCGGTTAAGTGTCATATCTAGTGTCTTAATTACTTTTTTTTCCAACTATAAACTTGTGGCATCTGCACAAGTCCTTGACTGAATTTCCTACATGACTCTTATTTGTAATTTGTAAAGTTCCATAGTTGGAATATTGGGTAGTGCCAAGTCTAAATGATCTATGTATTTTAGTGGCTTCTGTGTTGTAACTTCATCCACCTGCAACATCCCTTGGGTGATACAAAGATTTTCATTCCTCGTAGCTATGATTTAAATTGTCTCCTATTTAGGAACTATCGTTTCTTGAGATGTTTGTTTTTGTTGCACCTGGTCTTTTTGATGCGATGTAGTGATTTGCAATTGTTCTAGTGCATCCTTGACCCTACCAAATTCTTGACTATCTCCTCCATTTGCTTCTAAACATCATACCATGCCTTCGTTGTGTGATCTTGTACTTTCTCTACAACTAACTCGACATCCTCCTATGTTAGTGTAAGTTGAGGAGCTTCCTTTTGTTCCTTTATTTTCCTGTGTTGTCCTCCTATTTGCAAGATTGTTCTTTTCAATGGAAATGTATCTATCTATGCAATTAGAAATAGTATATCCATCTCTAGGAGATTTCCACCTCATGTTTCCTATGACATAGGAGTATTGGTATCTTTATGTGCTCCTCCATTTGGTTCTACTATGTGCTCCTTTTCCTAGGATGAAGCCTTTGGGATAGTATTTTTCTACCTTGTATTTTTAATGCTTTTGCTACCCCCTATATCTTTTGCGTGCTATGTCACTCTCCTTGTATTTGCTACTGGGATAGTTGGATGTATTGAAGGTCCATAATACGCTTGTTTTTTATATTTTGATACCTTCTTTGGGATCATTGGCACCTTCCATTCCATTAAGGAAAATATATGAAATGATCTTACTCAAACATTTTTAGATCTTACTTGGATAAAAAAAGATAGACGGGAATATCACCATATGTTTATAGCCATAAACAATTGTTTCCTAATCCACAAGTATTGGCTACAAGTGCTTAGGTTGATTTTCTTATAAATAAAAGTTTTTTGAAAAATTCAATATTTATGCAATTTTGTGAATATAAAAAATGCAAAAATAAATGTAGAGACAAAAGTAAAAACACCAAGTCAATAATCAACACAGATGATACATAAAGCCATGATTTATTCCATTCCAATTTATCAAAATATTCGTTCTCTTTAAGAAATTCCCTGGGGAATTTTGGACCAAATTCAAACATAGATGTCCGCGATGAAAACCATACAAAAGGACTTATGACATAAGTAAAAAACTGAACTTTAAAAGTTGGATCAGCTTGCCACAGATTGCTTCCCACTCGACTCCACACAATAGCATTTATGAGTCATGAAATTTAATTAAAAATAGACAAGTCTACACAGACTATCAAAGATAGATCAACACCTTTGAAAAACAAGTGTCTGAAGGATGAAATTCAGCCCTGAATCTTGTTGTCTACAATAGGACCCCACTATCATAAAAGAGAATTGGGCTTTCAATGAATCAATGAATCAATGAAAACTGAATTGTCCCAATGAAACTGAAAGAGTAGACCTTAGTATGCTTCTCCTTCTATTCTCCCCTTGTTCCTCTTTTTCCTTTTGCCTTTTAATAAATCAGAATTATTTGATGTAGTTAAACTACCCTTTTAGTTAATTTAACTAAAACTCAACCAACTTTTTAGTTAAGGGGGAAAAGTAATAAAATTATAATAAGGGTTTTTAATAAATAATAACTAGTACGTGGGACCCCTTATGACTCCCTTTAGTTTAATAACATGCATAACACAACTAGTTAATCAATCAAACACAACCCTCCTTGTGGCTCCCATCATCACTCTCATAATTTGACAATTTATATCAATTATAATTGAAATTATATCCAAAAATATATTATCCATATATCCAAAAAATAGTGTGTTGTCCAAAATTTCAGAAGTCAACTGTTCTCAACAATCAATAAATAAAAACACTTAAAACCCATATTTTCCACTCTAGGAGGCAATCTTCCCCTTGTTGTTGTTGTCACCCTTTGATTTTTCTAAATTTGCCTTTGGTTGCATGGAGCCTTTAGGCCTAATCTCATTGATAACATGAGATAAATCATTTCTCAAATGCATGCAGGATGACATGGATTTGGCAGAGTCAATTGAGGGAGAGGAGGGGGAAACAATGACTTTTCCCTTGTTAGGAGCATGGTGGCCCTCGATTTTTAAACTTTTTCTTAGATGGGAAGACTGTAATTGTGAGTGGGAAGGGGCATCTTGCACAATGTGATTAACAAGTGGAGGAGAAGATAGAGACAAGTTAGGCCAGCCACGATGTTGCGAGACTGTCGGCTGGACAATCTCTTGCCATCCATCATTTTTAGGGACTTTAGGTTGTAATGAGACATGATGGGGCGCTGGGATACTAGGGACATGTGGGGCTTGGAAGGGAGGCCTTTATGGCCTAGGTTGGACCACTCCTTGTCCAATCTAGTTAAAAAATACAACTTGAAATAGCTGGCTCAACTCTTGCAAGTATGCATCAAAATGTATAGAAAAACTTGGCCTTCTAGGGCCTTTGTTTCAATTTCCTCTTCCTTTGTTACCCTCTCCATGGCTACCTCTACTGAAAAAGCTCATTCCTGCATGCATTATTGATTAGAAACTAGTTTCTTCAACAACCATACATGATAACCTTTTAAATATGAAACAAATTTTGGCTCAGCAACACATCAGACTCATGCAATCCAATCCATACAAATTGTTTAATGCTTGTCAATGAGAAGGGGGCAAATAAGGGTTATGGGACATGTGAGGGATTGTATTGAGTGAAAAGTGTTAAAATGAAGGGGGCTAGATAATGATTACTTCTCAACAAATCATCAAACAATCAACTGTACCATAAATCAAAAGAATATATCATTGTAACCCATCTTTGTGCCATCCTTTAGCTATTATAATATAGAGTTTAAATTACCTATAATTTAATTTTAATAACATGGAGTGGATAGTGAATATGGGAAGGCGAGGGGACTTGTAATGTGCAAACAAGTGAGAGAATGGTAGGGAAAAAATGAATAGCATTCATAAAACAAATCAAGTAATCCATAAAAACAAATATACATTCAATACAAAATATACCAATACCAATTAAACAATTATTGTGTATTAAAATTGCTCATTGTCCCACATTCAATTTCTTCAAAACTTCTCAATTTACATAGTCTTTAATCATACTCATAATCACTATGCCTTCCAACAATTATGTTAAGAGAATACTTGGTCTCTTTCAATTATTCTCCTTTCATTTAAAACAAAATCAAAAGAAACACACAACCACATTTCCCATCTATATCCATCATATATCACTATAAAATATCAAACACTGTCCATATTTCACAATCACCCAAATAAAACATATACATAGGTCCCTTTTCCAATTTGAACAAACTTTTAAAATTTCTCGATTTCATGCCCTTTTCATTATATTAACCAATAAAACTTGCAATGAAACCACACTATAAAACTTCAAGCTTCATCACTGAGGATGCAATTAAATAAAACATGCACGATGCCTCCATAATAGATACATAGTGAGACAACAAAATCACAGTCATCGATTTCCACAATTTTCCATGATCTCGATCGAGACTAATGAAACACACACAGTCATCAAATTGAAATTGACACCATGCTATAAGAACACAACGATCCAAAGAATAATTAAAAAGATGCATACCTCTGACTGTACATTATCACTTATTCCCAATCAACCAATTTAATCAAATAAAAATGAGCTAGGTTTTTGACGCAACTATCATAACGAAACAGAGATAGCCCCTTGACTGTATATCATTTCTCATCCCCAATCACAACCTTCCAATAAAATGAATCAAACAAAGACAAGATGGTCCTCAACACAACTGTTATGATCACTCAACCAATATATGATAATCACAAGATGCCCATCAAGAGTATAACAATTGGTAATGATTAAAATCGATCTCTGTAAACATGAATACAAATAAGCCATAAAGAGTGGCTTGGTCATCAATAGCACAAAGGGACTGAAGGTCAAAAATATCAACCAATGGGCAGAGACCCTTTGATACAAGCACGATAGAACCACAAGGTTCGTTATAACTCTCGGTCTGTGTAATGGTGCAACAGTTCAACAATGGGTAGGGTAGGATGATGATGCAGAGGATAAGTTAGTATATAATGGAAAATGATAGGTACCCTAGAGCACACAAAGGTATAACCTCCATGCATTTCTCATGAGCCGAATTAATTTATAACAATGCAAGTGGGAATGCAGACCCGAGGCATAATTGATATCACCAACAATCATAAATCATAGATATTGGCATAATAGCCACCCTGTAACTGACTTGTGAGATATGTTTATTCCAACACCACAAAAATAAACGCATATCTAGGTGAGTAAACCCACGACCATGACTATCGAAAAGACACAACGACCAAAAGGTAGTCCAAAAAAATACACAACAACCCCATAATAGCCCGAATACAACTGGACATGGTTACCCTCACAACTAGGGGGAAGCAGACAACAAGGATAAAAGGAGTGCAACCCTCCAAAAAAATAAAGAGCGATAATACCCATATCCACTTAAAACAATAGAGAGCCATCACGGTTTTCACCACACTGAAAAAATAGTGAATTCATAACTCAACCAACCAATTCTTTCACTTGCAACATGAATAACCACACATTCATTCTAGAGATAATACCCACACATTTACACAATTGCCAATATCAGAAAAAAACAAACCAATGCATTACTGAGCCATCATTCGTTCATACACAGAGAGAAATTCATGGATGGGTGAAAAGAACCATACATGTAACCAATAGCTTTAAAAAGAGAAAGTTGGCCGAGCACTTCCTTCCCAGGCTTGGATCTTTGAGCTTAACCACCAACAAACAAAATGCAATAGTAACCATACTAGGGTGATGCCCCGATGGGGGAAGTATGGAGTGACATGCATTTACTGCACATTTATTCCATCTTCCTCTTAATTCAATTTCAAAGTACACGACATTCAACAATCACCAATACCATTAACCATGCCATTAATTCCAAACCATTGAAACTTGAGACCACATTGCTTGCCAAATGCACCACCCAAAATTCATATTAACCATTGCCAACTTCCATACCACACCATATATCAAATGCGCCCAATATAACTCAAATAAAATTCACATATCCACTAACCATTAATAGCTAGGATTAATACTAACTTGTTTTCATTTAATTGCACAGAACTTCTAACATAGGATAATATATGCCCTTTCCTTGGATTTCTTTGTAAGTTTGTTTCAATTTCTTTTGTTTTATGTTGTTACTAAAATATGTCTTGTGCAGGTGTATCTAGGTGATAAATTTGGTGGCATGATCAAATATAACAACTATAAATATGTGCCAATCATAACATGAAATTAAAGATTTGAATAACAAAACATCCCATAAATGCATCATCCACCTGTCATCATGTCAAAATGAAACCAAGACTGCATCATCAACCATATAATACCCTATGAAGAGAATCGAAACAATAGAATAAAATGTGTGATACAACTATCTATGAGCTTCCATTCTACAAGGGGGTCCCACCTACTAGTATTATATCTTATTAGCATAGTTAAAATAATAGGCTTTAGCAATACTTTGCGAGTGAAATTCCTCATTGCAATTTTTATTGTCAACACATTCTTCAATCCAATCCTTCATCGCCCAATGCACTTCTTCCCCTGTGACACAATATCTCAATTGTATCCATTCCTTCTTAGGATCCCTCTTATCTTGGATCCTCATGTTATGTCTGGAATCCTAAAAGTTATCTATTCCTTGGCTCTCCCTCACCACTTCTAGTGGTATTCTCCATGTATTAGCCAACTTTTCCTGCATCTCATCAAACAACATGGAGAACATGATAGAATTTTCCTTCCTTTTCTTTGGATATGAGGTATGTCATAATGTCATATATTGTTTTGCACGACATTTACCTAGCCTCTAGTGAAATGTGGTGTATTTTGGTTCTCCCCATCCAACCAAGGTTGTCAAAATAATTTACCACAAATAATGAAATTTTGATCCTAAATCATGTGCATCCTTTCAATCCTCCAAGAACAAGTTTAGGAGATATGGAGTCTAGCTAAGTACACTCCCCTTTGTGCACTGCTACTATTAATCCTATAGGAGATTCCTCTTTGTAACATTTCCTCAATAATTTACATGCCATCAGTTTTGTCATGAACTTTATTGTTGGTTCATTTATCTATCCAATAACCATTTCCCTGGATCCTCTATCAATCCCATATTTTTAATTTATCTCATATTCCATATATATTTCTTTGGTTTTATCATCCATGTATTGTTCTGGTTTTGATCCATCTGTTGGTAAACCTATGATTTCTGTAGTTAAGTCCACATCTATGGATACATGCCTATCCATCCATAAGGTTACTCCATGTACCAGTGCCAATGGTTTTCTGACACAAGCATTTACATATTTTCCTCTCTTAAAGTGAGGAATTTCTAGCATGTTCATGATCCTTGTGTTGTATAACCCTACAATCCACTATTTTGACTCCAAAATGGGATCTCTTAATGGACCCTCTCTTGTAATTTCCATGTAGACTTGTTGCACAAACTCAGGGAACTTTCTTGTGTCTTCCACATCATGATCAACATACTTTAGTTTGTTAATAGATCGTAACATTTCACCAACTACTTTGACTCCTTCATGTATTTGTGGCAATGAAAGTGTTAGCTCCTTTTTCTTGCTCGATGTTCTTGGCACAAAAAGTTTTTCCCTAGTCTTATTATTTCCTGCTCATAGACCTGTCACTTCCACTGGATTCTCTTCCTCAACTTCTTGAGTGTCTGAATATTGTTGGTTTGTAATGTCTTCCACCTCTACTTGTTGCTTTCACTTCTACACTGGCTCTCCTACACGATGATGTACTTCATCGGACTTTATTCATTCATCATCTTCCTCATTCAGTTGTACCTGTGGTTGAGTTGTGTTGAATCCAATTTGTTGTGTAGGGTTTTTATCTATGTTAGGGTTTTGTTTTTCACCCGGCATGTCGATATACATTGCCTCTCTCAATAGATCTGGCTCTTATACAATGGTGGGACTATTCAAGGAATGTATATTGAATTGTGTCCACATCCACTACTCCTTCTAGTTGATTCAAGTTTTCCCATCAACAGTTGTGTCTTGTGGAGACCTCACATGTCATGTGGAGAGCTCAGGACACTATGTGTTTTCATTGAAACCCAGCTGGGAGCTCCAAACTTTGGAGGAACCATTTTTCTAAATTCAGATAGGGTTGCTTTGAATCGTGAGTAAACACCTCAGAGTCACCTTCTCGCATTAGGTTTTCTTTCTTATCTCTTATTTTCACAAAGTGACAATGAGTCTTGTCATTCACATTTTCTTCTTTTATAAGTCGTCTCATAAATACATTGTCATGTTGCACTTTTCTGATCACTGCTTTTTCCTTTTTTTAGCTACTTTCTATATCGACGCGCTGCTTTTTATGTCTGGTCACCTTTCTCTAGCCCATAGTGTATTCAAGTTATTTCATACCAATTAATATATTATGTACATTGTATCATCTAATTTCATGTATAACACTTATCCATCTACTGCATTGTTTTGTATTTTTCTTATTTTTTTCATGTTTTTCTTTCTTTTCTTATTCCCTTTTCAGCTCTTACTATATACACTATGTACAATTGAATTTTCATGCGCTACAACTACTAAGGGTTCTTGGTTTGACTGTCATTATATAGTTTTGATCTAATTCCATTAAGAAATCCTTGAATCTCTTTTCCTTCTATATCCTGCAACTTCACAACACCTCCATATGTGATAGATTTTATCGCATATGGCCCTAGACAATGCATCCTGCATTTTCATAGGTGTTGTAAGTATTTTTTGTCATAGAGGAGAACCAAATATCCTTCCTTAACATTTTTCTTCTTAATGTGTCTATCATTCCAATCTTTGTCTTTAGCTTTCTGTACTTCCTGATGAAAACCAACCATAATCCTGTCTTCTTCTAGTTCCATGAATTGATACAATATTTCTTGAGTTGTGCCTCTTTTTTACATGTTTGTAATGGATGCAATGCACAAACTAGGTATCAAGTATTCTAAAGGTACTATTGCTTCCTAACCATACACCAATATGAAAGGTGTCTTCCCTGTGAGTTTCTTGCATGTGGTTTTATAAGCCCATAATACTGTTGGAATCTTCAAATCCCAATCATCCTTGTTTACATTACAATTTTTTGTTAGGGGATTCTCCAATATTTTATTAAATTCTCCCATTATTCCATTAGCCTAAGGATGGTACATATTTCTCTTTTGATTTTGTATCTAAAATTCTTCATTCATTTCGTGGATGGTATTATTGATAAAATGAGTTCCCTGATCACTCATCAGAATTATAGGGCATCCAAATCTTGTAATTACTTGTTCAAATAGGAAGAGAATTGCAATATTTCACTATTTCTTCTTCATCCCATCTGGTTAAATATTATATCGCTATAATGATACACCTTGTTCCTGATCTTCTAGTTGGTTGATTGATTGGTCCTTCAAAGTCAACTGCCCATTTGTCAAACACTTTAAGAGTCACCCGAGGTTTTAAGGTATCTCATCCATCCTTGATGTATTTCCTACCCTTTGATAGACATCAAAAGTCTGGAAATACTACTTTTCATATTTAGAGACTGTTGGCCACCATAATCCTACGTGTAATATCTTTTGCATAGTGGATTTTCTTGCATAATGTCCTCCAACTATTACTTCACGTGCTTCTGCCAAAATGATGGGACATTCATGTTCCATGACACATCTCCTTAGAATATTGTATTCTCCTATTTTATACAAGTGTCCTATAATAATTTGGTAATCCGCATACCTAACCACCAAATTCTTCTTCTGCATAGTGTTGTGTTTTTTTGGGGAAAATCATGTCCTCAAATATTCAACAATATCAATAAAGTATTCAGTAGAAATCTGCACTGAAAAGAGTTGTGCATTAGGAAAATTGTCCTCCAAGCTACTTGGCTCCTCTCCATTGGTTATCCTAGATAGATGATCTGACCCTACATTCAGTCTTCTAGGTTTCACAATTACTTCAAAATCAAACTCTTGAAATAAAAACAACCACTACATATTATCCCCCCCAACACTATATTGTTGACCAAGTATTTGAGAGGAGAGTGATATGTGAAAAATTTAGAATGTTTCCCTAATAAATAATGTCTGAACTTTTGTAATGCATATACCATAAACAAACCTTCTCTCTCTTTTTTATTATAATTATGTTTTGACTCTGACAAATTTCTACTTACAAATTCTATTGGGTGATGTATGTCACCTTATCCTTTTTGTTTTAGTATTTCTCCAAGTTCTATTGAAGAGGCATCCACATGAACGTGGAACCCTTTTGACCAATCTGGAAACACAAGAATTTGTGTTGTCACCATTTTCTCTTTTATGATGCCTACACTTTGTTAGCACTCATCATTCCACTAAAAATTCATATCATTCTTTAACAGTTTCTCCATGGGCATAGTAATATGTGCGTAGCTCTTTATGAACTTCCTATAGTAGCACGTATGACCTAGTGTAGCTCTAAATTGGCACATTGACTTATGTGGTGGTAAATTAACAATGACAACAATATTTGGAGGATCAACCAATAGACATTGTTTGCAAATCTCATGCCCTAGCAAAATTCCAAATGGTGCATTGAATATGCATTTCTTAATGTTCAAAGAAATTTAACATTGTCTACACCTATGTAGCATTAATCATAAAACTTCAACATGATCTTTCAATAGGATGATGATGATGATTAACGTCCACTAAGACCTAATTGGTCTATTAGAACTTATGAGGGTAAGTGATTACTTGTGATAAATAATGTCCAATCATACAGATAAGCCTCCAAAAATTTATGTATAAAATATTTAAATGCAGCTACCACTACTCTTGAGAAAATAGAAAGGGAATTCTTCAATCCAAAGGGCATGATTGTGTACTGATATGACCCCAATTCTATGCCAAATGTAGTCTTATGATGATCCTCTAGTGCTATTCTGATTTGGTGATATCCTAAAAATCCATCAGTAAATGGGTATGCTTATTATCCTCCTACATTTTCCAATACCTCATTTGTAAATGGAGTAGGGAAGGGATCATGCAGACAAACACAATTCAACTTCCTCAAATCTACATAGATCCTTATCAATTTTAGGACTTCTAACATTTTATCAATTTTTGCCTTAAATTTATGTTTATATACTGGATTCATCCTATAGGGTCTCTGTCTTATTGATTTAGCATCTGGTCTTAAGGGGATCTTTATTTCTCCAAGTTCTATTTCTACCCCTTTCATCTTTCAAAACGTTGTTGGAAATAGATCACTATACTCGCACAATAGTTATGTTATTCTTTCCACTGTCTGGTTATCCCAATAGTCACCAATACTTGTGATATTTAGATGCTCTTCTATTCCAATATTGACCTTATTTATCTTTAGTGGTGCAGCAAATTATTTTGACTGCAACTATGGTAATTCTACTTCTCTTTCCCCTTCAACTTTTGTTATCTGAATATTGCACGAGTTTTCTTCTGCGACGTGGTAACAATGTAACAATTTTTTGTCTATTTTTCAATTTTGATTCTAATAAGATGTTACAATTTCAACTTCAGGTTCTTCAAAGATATTTTATTTTATCAACTTTAGTGTTTCACCTATCATTGGATTCTCATGTTCAAATGCAAACATGATTACAAAATTCTGCTACAAATCTATCGAATTTCCAGTTCCTCTGTGCAACTCCAATTCTTTATACCAATTTCTTGGTATGACTTCCAATGTATGGATGAAGTGATGTGGTCATTCCTCTGGCGGTACTAATCTCTATTGGGTTATGCATATACCTATATATTCTCTAGGTTCACCTATTCCATCATATTTTTGCATATGTTTATTCTCATGTTATGTGCCAAATATGATGCAAAGTAATATTTTGCATTGATACCAATCATGGATATTTTTCTTGTGAGTACCCCACCAATGTGCAGGTGTTTCTTTCAATGAAATATCTAAAACTAATAACCTTTTAATTTCTAGGACTTTTAACTCAAACTTTGTTAAAAATCCTTCCAAATCATTTAAACCATAAAATATTGGAGGTTCTCTTACCTCTGTGACATCCCATCTTAGTGCGTATGTCATTCCTTCACATATTCTGGTAGATATATCGTGTAAGTGTTGTTTCCAGTTCTGCAATCTTGTGTCAGAATCTGAAGCACAAATCATTCCATCTGTGTTGGGTTAATGTAATCTTCCTCGCACATGGTTGTTTGACAGAACTAGTTTATCTCCTCTGTTATGAAGTTTTTTGTCACTCATTCAACATATATTCAACCTTATGAAGGATCTAATGGTGCTATGACTCTATATTATCATGATTCAAAAATCATTTTCTGGGTCTTCAAATTGATGATAGTATGATTGTCAACTATCCAATCCAGTCCCAAAAATTATGGATAAGGTGTAGTATTATCCACTATATCAATTACCTAAATATATGCCATAGTGAGCACACCATCTAAATCCACTCGTATGCCTTCACTACTACATATTGAAAAATTTGCGATGACCACTTGTGACGAAAGTACTCTTTCATCACAACATTCAAGAGAAAAAGTTCAAATATTCATTTTTTTTTTAAATCCACCCCGTATTCATCGCTATCTCAACAAATGTACTTTGTCTAAATTAATATGGTCAACGTTCGTTTCAAGAGCGATGAATGTACTTTGTCTAAATTAATATGGTCAACATTCATCGCAAGAGTGATGAATGACCTAATGTTAAAAGTGACTATTAAAAATGACAAATAAATAGGTAAAAAAAAGAAATATTTTAGGTCACAGTCATCACAATTGCGATGAATGTGACCTAAAATTGAGCTATAAATATTTGACGATTTATAGATGTTGCAACAATCTTGCTATAACAACGACGGTTCTGAAAGGGTCTTTTTGTGCAGAAGTTGTGCGAAAGAATGTCACAGAATGTAGTTAGAGGTCGGGAAAAAAGTAAAGTGGGTGAAAAGGGTGATGGTAGATGTTATTTCCCATGTAAAAAATGTTTCCTCATAAGTGGTGCAGAACCCCCCCCTACCTCAGTAAGTTCTATGTGACCTCTTGGTCTAAGGATCGTTCAAATTCCTCTTCTAAGTCGAAGCAGCTCTTTTGATTCCCTGTTGGAATCTTCAATCTTTAATCCATAGGTCCTTCATGAAACTTCCACCTGCACAATCATGCAGCCGACACGAGCTTCCACCTACACACGGTCGCAGCATGACCGCGACCTTTTACCGAAATGGAAATTTTGGGTTTTGGGACTCCCTGTGTGATGGTGTCAAGAATCCTTGACTCTTCGATATCCTGATCTCTAAAATGCCGATTTGCCAAAACGGATTTTCTCGTGGTTAGCCCCTGGGCTATACCCTTAGTCCATATGACCTCCCCTCATATGACCGCATCCTTCTTCTGGGTTCATCAATGCAAAGCGTCTGGTGTTTTTCCCTCAAGACTCCCGAAAAACCGATTTCCAAAATACTGAAACACTTTGTTTCCTGACTTTCTCCTCCCTTCGCAATTTTTGGTTTCCCAACACCAAAATGCTTGGCTCTCTCGGTCTTCAAGATTCTCGAAATGTCGAATTCCAGTATCCCAAAATACCTTCCCCCAATTCTTCACTTTTCGGAATTTCAGAGTTTCAATCCCCGAAAGCCTCTGAACCCATGTCTTCGGAACTCCCAAAGTTTCGAACTCTAATACGCCTAAATGACGCCTTCCTCCAAACACTTTCAGACTTTCACATTTCAGGTTCTTCTGTTGGAAGGCTTCCTTCCTAGTCCCTACTCTCCCGCTCTTCCAGTATCTGAAATGTTGAAGTGACGATACAACCCTTTTTCACTCCTGGCCGAGATCAACGACTGTGATCCACTCCCAGATCAACAACTCTGATCATTTCAGAGTTTTTGTCCACAAGAGCTCAGATCCTATGTACTCTGGATCTCCGAAATCTCGGTAACCGGTATACTGAAATGCTTCCAGCAATACTCCTCTGAACGTTTTCAGGACTTCACATTTCAGAATTTCGGGAATCCCGTTACACTAAGCCCTCATTGACCTCTGATACTTTCAGTACCCAAAATAATCAAGTACCCTTCTGCTGCCACATGTCCTCTCCCTGGACACTTATGATCCTCTTTCAGATTTCGGGACTCCACGATCCTTGTGGCACAATTCCTCTGTCTTCTCGAATCCCCAATGCCCGAAAATCCAGTTGACTCCCCGATATTCTCCATGTGTCCTCTTACGGAGGGATGATCCAGATCATTTTTGGGACTTTTTCATTGACGAAGTCAAAAGACTTCCCTCTGTGTTTCCCAATGTCTAAATCCCTGAAATGGGTGATCTCGCGACATGTGTCCTCCTCTAAACGAACGTTCCATATATCTTCACTTATTTTGAGACTATTTTTATGGAGTGTCCCGAACTTTCATCATCAGGACCTCTGAAATCTCGAAGTCTGAAATCCCGATATCCATGCTTTTTTTGGGACTTTTCTCCTCTTCTCAAAAGGGTTTAAACCTTGTGCAACTCTCCACAGATCTGACAGCTATCCACGATCTGTGTGAGATCCAACGGCTCACAACTACTCCTGTTGTGCATGCCTCCTACGCTGCTTCCTGGACATGGAAATCCAATGGTCCAGCTCTATTTCTCAGCCTGATCCGATGGCAACTGTGCTCCTCCTCAGCATGCACATTCTTCCCGAACTTGGGAGAATTCTCCAAGTGTCCAAAGGTCTCAATCTTTACTCTTTCCCTCTGTAAACTCTACAACTTTGAGTCTCGCCCGCGTTCTTAACGACCCTATTCCTCTTGATCTTTCGAGACTCTAAACTCTCCAAAGAGTTCAACCTCTGAAACCTCTTGTGTCCTCTATGCGTAAAAGCACTTTCCCTCCTGAGCTTGGCCTGCTCTGAAACCTTAAAAGGTTTCCACGACTCTTGCATACCTTACAGAATCTCTGCATGCTAACTCGGTGCTATCTCTTCTGAGATTCTCTACTACTCAACTCTCTAAGGGAACTTCATCCTTTTCCTTCCTTCTCCTTCAGATGGAGAATATGATGCCCTCCTGGAACTCCTTTGCTAAAAAAAACTTCTTGCTGAGACTACAGGGTGTTCAGTAACCCTGTGAAGATCCTTCCTTGGACTCTTCTTCAGTTCCATAACTCAAAGAGTTTTTTCCTGTACTCTCTGGCACCTACTCAATTCCCTCCTGGAAGAGTGTCCAAAATCTTCAGTGATTCTATTTCTCTATGAACTCAAAGTAGAGTTTCTCCTTAATGAAACTCGTGCATCTACTCAATGCCCACCTGGCAAAGCTCTTGCAGAATCCCACAGCGATTTTGTCCTCCACTGTGCCTTCCCCTACATAGTCTTACCTCCAAGGTGTTCAACAACCTTGAGGTCTTCCTTTGAGTCAATGATTTCGGTTGGTGTGCCCTCCTAACACGTCCTTGTCCAAATTCCACAGAATTGAATGTCCTCTTTAAGCACTGGCTATCAAAACCCGCAGTGTTCTGTCACGCCCTCTTGGCATGAAGCCTCAAAGATCCCCTAAACCTAAAATCAAACAACTCCTCAGATAGCAGAACCTATCTATCCCTGCAAATGCACATCTACAACATACATTCACAGCATATAAATAACACATGAAAGCATTCACACAACATAGATAATATATGTAGGAAAAACTACTCTAGTTTATATTAATAAAATGCCTCTCTTTACAAGGTGTTCCTGAGCTCAGACTTTGACAAAGTCTTGGCTCCCTTTCTCCACTCTCTTCTCTATTTCTTTCTCACTTTCAAAACAAGATCAAAAGATCTTTTACATGAGGGGGCTCTTAGAGCTCTTCCCTCCAAAGATACCTACCCTATTCAATTTACATTAGCTTTACATTGAATGGGATCTCTAGTCCAAAATTGGAGCTAGATATAGCCTCACAAACCATTAAGGTTATCTACTCAAATGCCTACACAAAGGCATGGCTTCATGGCTCAACAGACTTACAACATTAATTGCCTTTACATTCAAATTTTAAAATGTGAGAGGGCTAGCGCCTCTTCTCCTCATTGAATGCATGAGCTGATGTGGGTTGTTTGGCTGGTACATGGTTGGTGTGGAGAGATGATCCTACATCATACTCATCAGCTAAAAAATGCATTAGCTCCTGCTCATGAGCTTCCCACCCCAGCTATTGAAATCCTCCAGGATCCCAAACAACTCTTTGGAGCTATTCATCTGCTCCATCTCCTTGTTATTGTTGCTGCTTCTGTTGCACTGATGCTACTGTCTCCCTTCTGCTCAGCCCTTCCTTGCTGGAAGTCTCTACTGATCTCAACATCAGCCTCTTGATGTCTTCTATCACCTCATCCAACTACTACAATGGTTGGATTTGTCCTTGCAGTCTCCTCTACTACAATTTCTTTCTGCAGATGAGAAGATCATCATGATCTCCCATGCCATGTTTTTCATCCTCTGTGGCCTCAACTTGCCACCTTGTTGCAGATTTCATCTCTACAGTCTCCTTACTGAGTTGTTTTTTAACCATCATCTCTGACAGTTCTTTTTCGATTCCTCTTGTTGGTATGTGTCCATCTTCTTCCAGCTGCTCCTCAACCTGGAACTTCCCTTCATCTGTTTCCAACCTGATCTGTTGGATATGCATGCCCTGCACCTTCACCCTTCTCTGTAGTTCTTCAATCAGTTCACACAGATCAGCAAAGCTCATGATGTCTGCCTCTTTTCTTCTTCTTCTACAAGCTCCAATGTTGCAGTCTTTTCAGCTTCCTGACTGAAAATATTGAGCCACTCCTCAGAATGCTCATCCCCTTCTTCTTCTTGGGCAGTCTCTAATGTCTGCTCCAATTCTTCTTTGATAGTCACAGCTGGCTTCCTTTATCTTGCTATTGCTGCTTCATTGGCAACACAAACTTTGACCTCCTCTAGGCTGAGTGGTAGGAATATTCCAATTCCCCCAATCATTAGAAGATTTCTCTGATCCTCCTTCGGGATGGTGCAAGTTTTTAACTTGTCATCATCTTCATTCACATGGCCTATAAAACCACATGAATATTCACTTACCAACATTCCTTGCTGATATGAACTCACCTCCGAGTTCATGAGACTTTCACATAACCTCATTTCAGTTCCCATGCCCACCTAGCAAATAGGGATTTTTCTACTGCCCTCCTAGTAGTCTATGAGATACCGCAATGATCTCGTCTCATTGCCCTCCTGGCAATGTGAAATTCCTCGACTGTCCTCATGACAGTCTATGAGATCCCGCAGTAATCTCATCTCATTTCCCTCCTGGCAATTGGGAATTTTTGTTCTACCCTCTTGGCAGTCTTTGATATCTTCAGCTAATCCCATGTCATCCTCACTACTAAGGTTTCTCCCATCCTCTGGTTCACACACCTGAACCATTTTCTTCTCTAGTATGTTGAGGTTTTCAGCATGCCTCAACAATATTCTCAATAGCCTCTATTGTCTTTTATTGATCAACTCCTTGACTGGCCATTTTATCTTTGTCTTCTTCATGGACCATTCATATACCCAATGTGACTTTTCTTCCTGCTGTATCTGCAATTCAATTTCATCCATTCTCGCCCTGATCTCAACAAGTTCCTTGTCCCATTCAACGTTCTCCTGTTGCTGATGGATCTTCATTCCACCACACTTATGACCTTCAATATCCATCTCGTTGTCTTCCGTCTTCCCTCCTGGAAAACTTGTTGTCACTCTGCAACCCCGAGTGGTTTTCAGCATCTCCCGCAGTCCTCTTGACTGTCTTCTTGATTGATGCCTACCTGCAAACAATCATCACAGAGCTCCCAAAACTCTGTCTTCCTTTGCATTCTCTCTGCCCGATGCCTGAAAACCCGTTGGACTCCCCGATATCTATCACGTGTCCTCCTACGGAGGGACGGTCTAGATCATTTTCGGGACTTCGTTGTTGATGAAGTTGAAAGACTCCCCTCTGTGTTTCCCAGTGTACAAATCCCTGAAATGGGCGATCTCATGACACGTGTCCTCCTCTAAATGGATGGTCCTAATCTCTTCGCTTATTTCAGGACTATCGCTATGGAGTGTCCTGACCTTTCATCATCAGGACCTCTGAAATCCTGAATTTTGAAATCCCGATATCCACGCTTGTTTCGGTACTTTTCTCCTCTCTCACAAGGGTTTAAATCTCATGCAACTCTCCATAGATATGACGGCTATCGGTGATCTATGTGAGATCCAATGACTCACAACTACTCTTGCTGTGCGCACCTCCTACACTACTTCTTGGACGTGGAAATCCAACGGTCCATATCTCTTTCTCGGCCTGATCCGATGACAACTGTGGTCCCCCTAAGCATGCGTGTTCTTTCCGAACTTGGGAGAATTCTCCAAGTTTCCAAAGGCCTCAATCTTTACTCTTTCACTCTGCAAACTCTACAACTTTGAGTCTTTCCCTCGTTCTTAATGACATTGTTCCTCCTGAGCTTTCGGGACTCTAAACTCTCCAAAGAGTTCTCCCTTTCAGACTCTAAAACCTCTTGTGGCCTTTGTGCGTAAAATCACTTTCCCTCCTAAGCTTGGCCTGCTCTAAAATCTTAAAAGGTTTCCACAACTCCTGCACACCTTGCAGAATCTCTGTATGCTAACTCAGTGCTATCTCTTGTGAGCTTCTCTACTACTCAGCTCTCTAAGGGGACTTCACCCTTTTCCTTCCTTCTCCTTCAGATGGAAAATATGATGCCCTCGTAGCACTCCTTTTCTCAAACAAACTTCTTGCTAAGACTACAGGGTGTTTAGTAACCCTATGAAGATCCCTCCTTGGACTCTTCTTCAGTTCCATAACTCAAAGAGTTCTTTCCTATTCTCTCTGGCAGCTACTCAATGCCCTCCTGGTAGAGTGTCTAGAATCTTCAATGATTTTTTTTCTCTATGAACTCACAACAGAGTTCCTCCTTAATGAAATCCGTTCATCTACTCAATGCCCACCTGGTAGAGCTCTAGCAGAATCCCATAGCGATTATTTCCTCCATTGTGCCTTCCCCTACACAGTCTTACCTCCAAGGTGTTCAACAGCCTTGAGGTCTTCCTATGAGTCAATGATTTTGGTTGGTGTGCCCTCCTAGCACGTTCTTGTCCAAATTCCACAGAATTGGAAGTGCTCTCTAAGCACTGGCTATCAAAACCCACAGTGTTCTGTCACGCCCTCTTGGCATGAATCCTCAAAGATCCCCTAAACCTGAAATCAAACGACTCCTTAGATAGAAAAACCTATCTATCCCTGCAAATGCACATATACAACATACATTCACAACATATAAAGAACACATAAAAGAATTCACACAACACAGAGAATTGGAAGTGCTCTCTAAGCACTGGCTATCAAAACCCACAGTGTTCTGTCACGCCCTCTTGGCATGAATCCTCAAAGATCCCCTAAACCTGAAATCAAACGACTCCTTAGATAGAAAAACCTATCTATCCCTGCAAATGCACATATACAACATACATTCACAACATATAAAGAACACATAAAAGAATTCACACAACACAGATAATATATGCAGGAAAAAATGCTCTGGTTTGTATTAATAAAATGCCTCTCTTTACAAGGTGTTCCTGAGCTCAGACTTTGACAGAGTCTCGGCTCCTTTTCTCCACTCTCTTCTCTATTTCTTGCTCACTTTCAAAAAAAGATCAAAATATCTTTTACATGAGGGGGCTCTTCGAGCTCTTCCCTCCAAATCCACCTACTCTATTCAATTTACATTATCTTTACATTGAATGGGATGTCTAGTCCAGAATCAGAGCTAGATCCAGCTTTACAAACCATTAAGGCTATCTACTCAAATGCATGCGCAAAGGCATGACTTCATGGCTCAACGACCTTACAACATTAATTGCCTTTACATTCAAATTTTAAAATGTGAGAGGGATGGCGCCTCTTCTCCTCATTGAATGCATGAGCTGATGGGCTTGCTGGCTAGCGCATGGTTGGCATGGAGAGATGCTCCTGCATCAATACGCCCTGTAAGAATTTTAATAGAAACAAATACAAAACATTGTAGGAAATATGGGCACATTGATGGTAGATCGAATGAATATTGTCCCATGGTAATTAGCTATATATTCATTATCTTTTTTATTTTGTCAATTT
>JASDQU010713058.1:3458-14743 GCA_032191745.1 Picea mariana
TTGGTTGGTACATGTTCAGTTCAAGTACAGGTTGATTATAGGGAAGTGGTACAGGTTGGATACAGGTTAGTGGTACATGTTGGTATAGTTTTACAGTGGTATGTCTCACACTGGTAGTGTGGATGTGGTTTCTTCATTTAACACTTATATTTCAGGGTGGTTGGATAGGGAAATGATAGGTGGTTGTATCCACCTTCTGGTTGTAGCCGAAGAACATAGGGGGTTGTAGCCTCCTTCTAGTTATATCTAGAGAATTGGGGAGTTGTAGCTTCCCTGAGGTTGTAGCCTTAAAATATAGGGGGTCAGAG
The DNA here is from genome assembly GCA_032191745.1 of Picea mariana. NCBI lineage: Eukaryota > Viridiplantae > Streptophyta > Pinopsida > Pinales > Pinaceae > Picea > Picea mariana. Next base: position 3,767 of record JASDQU010713058.1, read on the forward strand.
ACTCCTTCTAGTTGCAACTGGAGAACAAAGGAAGTTGGTGCTTCTAATGAATGTAATTATTAAAGACATATAAGAAAAATCATTCAGTGGTTTTATCCCACATTGGGTTTACACGTAAAAATATTGGTGTATTGTGTATGTGTATGATTGTTCATTTTCTCATGGTTTATTTAATATGCACTTATTGGATGATAATTTTATATTGATCACAAAGATAAATAACACTTACATATTGTGGTTAAAAATGATACCAATTGCTCTATTATTGATTCACCCCCCTCTTAGTAATACAACAATTGGTATCAAAGCAAGTTCCTTCACAAATTAGTTTAACCACTGAAAGTTAGATCATGGAGAGAAACAATATGTATAAAAATTTAATACCATAGCTTGATGGACAAAACTATGCATTTTGGAGTAGAAGGATAAAAACATATGTACAAGCATAGGGATTTGAGGTTTGGCAATTAGTTGTAGATGGATACAAAGAACTAGCAGTTCTGCTAACAAATGAAAATGGAAATAAACTCAGTCTAAATAATTCAAAATCCACAAATGCACTTTTGAATGGTCTTTGTGATTCGATATATATACCAAAGTTACACATTGTAGCTCTGTTAAAGAGATTTGGGAAAAACTTCAAAATATTTATGAAGGAGATTCAAAAGTCAAAGCAACAAAGCTTCAAACTTACAAAGGTCAATTCAAACAGCTAAAGATGAAGGAAGATGAGAATATTGCAACTTACTTCTTATGAGTTGATGAAACAATGAATGCAATCATAGGATTGGGAGAAAAATTTGTTGAATCTATAATTGTTCAAAAGGTACTAAGATATCTTCCAATGATATTTGATCATAATATCTCAATAGAAGGAGAAAGAGAATATATGGATTCAATAAGCATGGATGAACTACATGGAATCTTCGCAGCCTATGAAATGAGAACTGAATAGGAAAATATAGGTATAAAAGAAGCATCATTCAAAGCATCTAAAAGGTCAAATAAAAAGGGCAAGAAAAAGGAAAAATAATATCGTAGCATCAGTGACATTTCAGAAGATGATAAAGAAGTGGACAACTTTGTTAGAATATTGATAAAGGGAACCAATGACAGATATAAAGGTAAGCTTATATTGATTTTTTCAACTGTGATGGTATTGGTCATTTTTCTAACAAATGTACTCACAAGAAAAATAAAATACATGAAGAGGAAGTTTCAAAAAAAAAAAACATATAAAGGAAAAAGAACCAAAAATAAAGTATTCAAGAAATTTGTTTACACCAAAGAAGACTACACCTCATTAGATGAAGATGAAATCAGTGAAAGTGAGATGGAAAGAGTTTTATTCATGGAAATAGAAGACTCTGATAAAGAAGAAACCGAAGAGTAGTATGAAGAATCAGAAGTTGAATATAGAGAAGAACTGTTGAGTGCTATAGAAGTTATAAAAAGAGAAAAGAAGAAAAACAATAAACTCGAGGAAGAAGTAGACAAGAAAGAATACTTTCAAAATTCAAATTCTGAAGAACTAGAAAAAATTATCACTAAATTAAAAGTTCAAATAGAAGAACAAAAAATAATCGAAGAAGCACTCAAAGACCAACTCGAAAAAAAAAGAAAGGATAATTGGAAATTTGGAAGTAGAGGTTGTTACATTGAGAAAAGACCTTCAACAGAAGAATATGTAGAACAATTCAAAGGTTTTTGATAATATTATCAACAATCAAAGGCCTCATCATGATAGGTCTATGCTAGGATACAATTAGAAAGAAAGAGGCTCAATCTCCAAAACCACAGATAAATAAACACAACCAAGAAGATAAGTAGAAATAGTTAGAGGAGACAAGAAGTTTTACATGGAATATCGCAGGGACACTCTTCCACCTAGAACAATCAGATTTCAAAATTAGCAATAGTTAGAAACAAGCAAGCATCAAGATGAAGAAGGATTCAGAAGAGTAACTCCCTTCAAAATATCTTCAACTACTAGGTATCAAACTATATTTTTTGGTTTATGTTATGCATGTAATAATTTTGAACATAAAGTTGTAAATTGCAGAGCTAATAGAAGGAACATAAACAACTTTGAAAGTCATGCAAAAAATGGTTATCAAATAAGGCCTAATGAAAAATAGAGAAGATGTTTCAACATGTTTTAATCATTGAGCACTGAAGTGGAATGATACAAATGCAAAAACTTTGGACACATGACCAAATATTGTAGAATGATAGTCCCTCCTATAGAAGAACAACAGTCACAGACATGAACCGCAACAGAGAATATGGATAAGAAAGAAGGATCAATTTAAAAATGAAGAATGCACACTCACTCTATAGGATAAACACAAGAAACATGGTTGATATGATGACAGTGGTTGTTCAAAACACATGACAGATGAGGAAGACAGGTTTCTTACATTAATAAAGGAAAGACATGGATCAATCTCTTTTGGAAATGATGACTTAGGTAGAATCATTAGAAAATGTACAGTCATAATTGGAAACAAGAATACCAAGGCATAAAATGTTCTACTAGTGGAAGATATGAAACATAATCTTCTAAGTGTAAGTCAAATGCGTGACCAAGGTCATAAACTTACATTTGATTCACATAAGTGCGAGATAAGAAACGTAGGTTCAGGAAAATTGATTGCAACAACTATAAGAAATTCAAGCAACATATATGTATTAAGTGAAATTGGAAATGAAAAGTGTTGTCTAGGAAAGGAATATGAATGTTGGCTATGGAAAAAAATAAGGGGTCACATAAACTTTGATAACCTCGCCAAAGTCAGAAAAAAGGAAGTATTCAGAGAAATGTCCGAGATCACGAAACCAACCAACACATTATGTAAGCATTGTCAACAAGGAAAGCAAACAAAGACTAGGTTCAAATCAAAGGAATACTCAACGACAAGACCACTGGAAATTTGTGCATACTGATCTAGTTGGACCAACTATAACAAAGGGTTTAAAAGGTGAGAAATAGTTTATTTTATTAGTTGATGATTATACAAGAATTACTGCAGTTTGCTTTCTCAGGAATAAGTCATAAGCATTTGAAAACTTCAAGGTTTACAAGGAAATGGTTGAAAATTAAATGGATTCAAAAATCCAATGTTTTAGATCTGATAATGGATGAGATTTTACTTCAAAGGAATTTATGGATTTCTGCAGCAAGCATGGAATAAAAAGGAAATTATCCATTGCTACGACACATCAACAAAATGGAGTTGTTGAAAAAAAGAATAGGACAATATAGGAAATGGCTTGGACAATGTTAATGGATTCTAAATTGACAGATGTATTTTGGACACATGCAGTGCATACAATAGTTCACATTCAAAATAGTGACAAAACTCCCTACGATCTATGGAAAGGAAGACGATAAAATGTGAAGCACTTCATAGTTTTGGGAAGAAAATGCTACTTCAAAAGAGAAGATGGAAGAATGAGAATGTTTGACTCTCGTGTGGACAAAGGCGTACTTTTCAGTTACTCAAGTACAAGGAAAACATATAAGTGTTACAATATAAGGCTCAAAACATTTGTGGAAAGCATCAATGTAATAGTTGATGAAACAGGTGGATTGAAATTAAAGGAAGAAGAAAAGAAAGCAGTGGAACAGGTTTACGAAGAATAAGGAAATGATGAAGAAACAACAGAAGGGGAAGATGAAGAAAATCAGACAAAAGTAGAAAAGAAATCTCATCAAGTGCCTTCGAATACACCTAGAAAATGAGTACAGAAGAATCATCCTTCAGATCATATTATCGGAAACAAGAATGCAGGAGTTGAGACTAGATGAAGAATTTGTTCACCAGAACAACTGGATGCTGCACTCTTATCTACGATTGAACCAAACTGTTTTGAAGAGGCCAGGAAGGATGAATTCTGGAAAAAGGCCATGAATGAAGAATTGGATCAAATAGAGAAGAATGACACCTGGGAATTGGTTCCAAGACCAGGGTATAAGAATGTGATTGGAAAAAAATGGGTTTTCAGAAATAAATTGAATGAGGATGGACAATTTACAATGAACAAAGCTATATTGGTATGTAAAGGATACACACAAGCTGAAGGGATTGACTTTGAAGAAATGTTTTCCCCAGTTTCCAGAATGGAAGCAATCTGATTGATCTTAGCTTATGCATGCTCCAAGAATATTAAAGTGTATCATATGGATGTGAAATCATCCTTTCTGAATGGGGAACTTGAAGAATAAGTCTACATTGAATAACCAAAAGGGTTTCAACTATCAAAGAATGAGGATTATGTGTGTAGGTTGAAGAAGGCCTTATATGGTCTAAAATAGGATCCTAGAGCATGGTACTCTAGACTGGATAGATATCTACAACAAACATGGTTCAAATAAGGAAGTGCAGACAACAACCTCTACATCAAGGTAACTTAAGATAGTATTCTATTAATTTAATTTTATGTTGATGTAATTATTTTTGGAAGTGTTGATGACAAGTTAAGACAAAAATTTGCAAAGGATAGGCATAATGAATTTGAAATGTCATTACTTGGAGAACTATCCTTCTTTCTAGGTCTTCATATATTTCAAAGAAACCAAGGAATTTTCATTTCTCAAACTAAGTATAACAAAGAAATGATAAAGAGGTTCGGAATGGAAGATTGCAAACTAGTTAACACTCTTATGAAAACCCATTGCAAGTTGAAAAAATATGATGATTCAAAGTCTACAGACCAGTGGAAGTATAGGTCAATGATTGAAGGATTACTATATGTGACATCATCCAGAACAGATGTAAAGAAGGAAGTTGGATAGGTGGCATGATTTTAAGAAGAACCAAAGGAATCACATGTCTTAGCAGTGAAGAGGATTTTCAGATATCTCAAGGGAACAAAAGAGTTTGGATTATGGTATCCAAAAGGAAATGATCTATCACTTATTTCTTACATAGATATGTATTAGGCAGGTTGCATTGATGACCGATGAAGCACCAATGGAGCAGAATTATACTTGGGTGAATGTTTGGTATCTTGGTTAAGAAAGAAAAAATCATCAGTATCATTTTCTACAGCTGAAGCAAAGTATATTGCATCATCAACATGTTGTACACAGGTTCTATGGATGAAACAAACTTTGATATATATATAGGTTGAGTATGATAATCTCATTTGTATATATTGTGATAATACAAGCGCTATCAGTATCTCAAAGAATCCAGTGATGCACTCTAAAATTAATCAAATTCCAATCAAGTATCAATTTCTATAGGAACAGATTGCAGAGAAGAACATCATAGTTGAATATGTGGGGACAAAGGAACATGCTGTAGATATATTCACAAGTTCCAAGGGAAGCCTTTGAGTATCTTCTCCAAAGACTCCAAGTAATTTCTACTCCAAAATGTATTCTTTTGAATGCTTATCTTATATGTCTTAGATTTACGTGAGGAAGCACCATAAAAATGATAGTTCAGGTTTAGGGAACATGTTCAAAAAGAGTCCAGTTAGGGGGAGCATCCCTAAGGACAGTTCAGTTAGATGAAGGATCCCTAGACATGAAGTTACCTTTTCCATTGATTTCAAATGGGGAGAGATTCACCAGATGCAGGTCAGAGACTTGGATTCTTGGAGAGAGAGCACAGAGGCATGGTTCTAGGGGGGTCGATGGTCACAGGGGGAGAATAAGAGATATGAATTCACAGTTGCATCAAAGTGTTTCCATCATTACCAAAGGGGAAGATTTTTTATTAATTTGGTTTGTTGTCATTGATGTCAACTCTTGAAGCAAGTCTAGTAGAAAATTCTAGTAGCTCCAATAGTATGGTTAAGGGACTTCAGTTTGAATGATGTATAAGTATATGATGCGTAAGACTATTCAATATGGATAGTAAATGCCATACATGTCATTTCTGGTGATATGTGGAATGCCACAAAACCCCTCACGTTTAGAGAGTTATGGCCTTGTGAAGCTGGAGAACACTCATGAGTTATCTAGAAGGTCAAAGAAGTCAGAGTTATTCTAGAAGATCCTAGAAGAAGTTGACTAGTCAAGTGAGTAAAACTAGGAGTTAAGCATGGGTTAAGTTGTTCCAATAAGAAATTAATTAAAAATAAATTAGTTGCAGCTAGAAGCGGAGAATTTACTATTTGTAGCAAAGTGGGTTAGAAGTGGACAAGTGGTTAGTAGTGGGTTAGCCCTAAAATAAGGAAATTGGGTTAAGTTGGTTAGAAGGTAATCGCTTGAGGAAGCTACATGGATGTACAAATAAGAGAGAAAGGCTCTCCTATTATCACCTATTAAGCATATTGAATATCTATTATTGTGTAAGGTGTATTGCAGGTACTCATTGATATATCTGAAGTTGCAAAAGTATTAGGTAGTACGAAGGGTTGATGGCAAAAGTTTCAAAATTACAGAAAATACTAAAAAAACCCTATGTTCTGAGGTGTACACAGGCTAATAGTACAATAGGGTGCTTACATATGTGGGCTAACAGTATAATAGGGTGCATACATACACGAGCTGACAATATAATAGGGTGCACACATGAGGTTAAAGCCATAGAAACTTGAGAAGATGAAGATACCAAGTCTCTAGATTCTGAGAGCAAGATCCCAAGAAGGTCTACAGTGATAAGGTACATCATATCTATCCACTGGTTCAAAAGGTATGTCTTATTTCTATGAGTAGTTGGATTTTGTTGTATACATGAGAAATTGTTATGGATATTTAAGGATTTTCCCTAGAGAGATTAGTGGCTGCATGGGACCTTCTGTATAAGTCAGATCTACAAAAATATAGTGCTGGTATAATCAATAGTTATGATTGATATATATATTGTTAGTGTTGAGGCACATCCTGTATTTCTTGGCATATGGTTAAGGGTTCTTGTGATACATGATTGATAACTTGTATTTGTGAAGTGGTTGATGTATTGAGAGGTTGAATATAAAAAATGGTTTAATGTCTAGTTCATGTGAGGGTTATTATACTTGTTCATGAATACACACACTTTATGGCACATGACTAAAGAGAGATATAGATGCTTTGGGTAAAGGATATGTATGAGGATGTATGCACAGGGTACAGTTATAGTCTGGACACAGTGATAGTTTACAAGTTTATGTGAAAGAGGATGTAGAGGGTCAAACATAATTTTTGAAAAGAGAGGAAACCATAGTTTTCAGAAGGCATATGCAGGTTGCATAATAGATAGGTCACATACATACACGAGATGGTGTATAAATAGGGCAATTACACACATGTCACGTATCTGTGGTTTTTGGTTGGTACAGGCTCGGCTCAGGTACAGGTTGATTACAGGGCAGTGGTACAGGTTGGCTATAGGTCAGTGGTACATGTTGGTACAGTTTTACAGTGGTATATCTCATAGTGACAGTATTGTTGTGGTTTCTTTATTTGACGCTTATATTTCAGGGCAGTTGGATGGGGGAAGGATAGGTGGTTGTCACCACCTTCTAATTGTAGCCATAGAACATAGGGGGTTGTAGACTTCTTCTGGTTGTAGCTAGAGAATTGGGGAACTGCAGCTTCCCTCAAGTTGTAGCCTGAAAATATAGGGGGTCAAAACCTCCTTCCAGTTGCAGCGAGAGAACAAAGGAAGTCGGTGCTTCCAACGAATGTAATTCTTAAAGACATATAAGAAAAAAACATTATGTGGTTTTCTCCCACATTGGGTTTCCACATAAAAATAATGGTGTACTCTGTATGTTTATGATTGTTCATTTTCTCATAGTTTATTTACTCTGCACTTATTGGATGATAATGCTATATTGATCACAAAGATAAATAACACTTACATACTGTGGTTAAAAAATATACCAATTTCTCTATTACTGATTCACTCCCCCTCTCAATAATCCAACAAATCATTGTGGTATATCAAAGGGAGGAAGGATGTATTCGAGGTGTAGGATAGTATCTATTTGGTTGAATCATATTTGAAGAGATATTTCCTATTAAAAAGGGTGAACAATTTGTGATTGGCATTATGAACCCTTTGTCTTACAATGATCAGTTTTTACATTGTTAAAATACATACAAGTGGTATTATTGAAAAATTATTGAAAAATTAGAGGAAGAATGTAGTAAAAATGTAATCTCGATGGACATAAGGGTTGGTGAATGATGAACATGTATAAAAGGATTGCGAGTTATGAGAATTTGTCAAGTGTTGTGCTCATAAATTTTGATCCTAAATATAGTGTGTTAAAGTTGGACGAAGAGGGAAAAGTATAGGTATCCCTTACACCTATTGCTTTCAAGAGAATGTTGAAGCTCCCATAACCCACAAGGATGTTTAAAATCTCTAATGTTGATACCTTTCTTAGTTCTAGTGATGACATTTTTATTATTTTTAATAAATGGTTGGTATAATCCAAATTTGAAGTTGCAAAGATATACCACGTGGATATATTAGAGTTCATTGAACCCTACTATAAGATAGCTTGGTTTGGTTGTTTACCCGATTGGTTGGAAAGCAGTCCAAAATTTGCACATATATGTAAATGATATTTATCATCTATTACACCTTACACCACCTTACACAATAAGTATATTTTTTATTTGTCTAAGTTTTATTTGAAATAGCTTTTACACTAGTTGCTTAAATATGGGGAGGTTTTACATGTTTCGTTATTTGTTTTTTTCACTAGTTGACACCAATACTTTTAAGAATTTTTTAATCAAAGTTGGTGGGACCCAAATTTTGACCATATATTTTTGGTACCCATTATTTTGGGAGCATAAGACCTAATAAAACTTTTATTAAATACGATCATTCTTTGTGAAGAAGGTGATACAAATAAGTATGAGGAGAACCTAATTCTCTAACCTTGGAAGCAAGAATTTTCATAATACATAAGGGAAAAGATTACGATGAGAAGAATTTTACATATATTTGGATGTACATTTTTTTTTGGGAGGTATTTCCATAATTTTTTTCATAATCATTCATTCTTGGTGAAGTTGGTATACAATACACAAAATGGGGTATTTTTCTTCATTTTAAGAAGTTGGTATACAATACACAAAATAGGGTATTTTTCTTCATTTTAAGAAGAATAATTAGTTCTTGGTTATTCCCTTATGTTTTACTAGGGGTTTTATAAGGGAAAGTCTACAATTGATAAATTTGGTGAAGTTGGTTTACAATACACAAAATGGGGTGCTTTTCTTCATTTCAAGAAGAATAAGTAGTTTTTGGTTATTCCCTTATGATTTCTTAAGGTTTTTATAAGGGAAAGTCTAGAATTAATAAATAAATATTGAATTTAAATATTTTCAAATTGAGAGAGGCCACTATTATCTAAATCATTTATTTAGAACACAATTCTTTCTCCTTTGATTATAATAAGTTTGTATACCTCAAGGAGAGAGGAGAAGACAATGAGGAAATTTTTATTGAAAGAAGTGTCGAGGAGAGAACAAGCTTGTAGGGTTTTGTCCTTATCTATAGGTTAACCATATCAATCTCCTTGGAGTTTTATATATAGTCATAAGTTAAATGATGATATAGATATCATGAAAACATGGGAAACATAATAAAGGGAAATTAGAAATTGAATGCTACTAATGAGTTAAAAGGGGAAATCAAAACCAATTTTTGATCCAAGGGAGGTGTTATAGGAAAAATTTCCCTACAAATGTTTCATTTTCAACTCAAAGGAATACATCTACTTCATTTGGATTTCAGAGTAAAACAAACACAAATGAATTTCTTGGTAATGGGGATGATGGAAATAATCTTAATAAATTTATAAAAGAGAAAGAAGACACCACCCGTATTTTCAACTCAAAGGAATACATATACTTCATTTGGATTTCAGAGTAAAACGAACACAAATGAATTTCTTGGTAATGGGGATGATGGAAATAATCTTAAGAAATTTATAAAAGAGAAAGAACACACCACCTGCATTCCTTATAATATAAAAATCTTTATAAATAATGAACATGAATTATTGTTTAAAAGGAAATGATCAAGTGAACGTTAATTTTGTTAATAACATTGAATCTCATGATAATGTGGTTGAACTTATTTATGGGCCAAAGCCCAAGTGAACAATGCTAAAATAAGAGGAAGTGAAATGATATGGAAAGGGGTAGTCACTTTTGAAGATATTTATGTTACCGTGTATCATTTTAGTTATGATAATTATATTAGAAAATTGTGTGTAAAGTAAATATTAAGGGAGAAAAATAGTTGAAAATAATGAATTTCATTTTGATATAAAAGGTATCAAAGATTATAGTGGTTTGATAATGTTTAGGACTACTAAGAAAATGAAATATATGAATAAGAGGAAGAAATGAAAGAGTTTAATGAATAGAGAGGAAGAGATGTAAATAGAATTGAACCATGAACTTATAATTTTTTAGCATTTCCCTACCGAAATCCCTAAAGAGACTTAGGAAGACCATCAAAGAAAGATAAATAGACAAAAAGTAGATCAAGAGTTGCTATATACTATAAGAAAAGTTATTTCAAGTAACATGTAGAAGAGGATGATTTTGTTCTTATATTTTTTCAAAGTTATTTGTGATGTCCCTTTCCTTATCAAAGTAATTTGTATGCTCAAGGAGATGTAGAAAAGGAGCTCAAGAAGGATGAGGATTATTATGGCTATTGTGTTGAATCTTTCACCAAAATCATGAAGACTATAAGGGATCGCCAAAGGCAAAGGGACAATCTCTCTTTAGATATTAGGATCATAGAGATATAGAGGTGTTGATAAAACATTATTGGAACTATCCAATAATTGGTTGTAGATTGCAATCATATTGAATAAAAGAAGTCTCAGTTGTTTTTCAAAATCTTTAAAGTCACGAAGAAACTAGAGGGCTTGACCCTCAATCGAGATGATAAGTTAATTACAAAGGAGGAATTCCAATATGGTTTAATGGAGAGTACAAATACCTTAGGTGAAATTTTGATAGCCTTACCCACTTTTCTAATGTGGAGGTAAATACAT
>JASDQU010713058.1:14793-27307 GCA_032191745.1 Picea mariana
AATTACCCCTCAAAAGAAAATTTTAGCTATGTCAATTGCTATGCAACTATTTACTTCACTCCCAAGAGATCTTGTGAAGATTCAAACTTTTTCTCGGTGAAGTAGTCTTGTGTGGTGTCAAAAAACTTGGGCTCATTGAGATGATCTCATTCTCCATCATGTGTCGTCATAGTTCATCTTGTTTCCCAAATAGACCCTTGAATATGGTCCATACTTCATTTGGAATGGAATCATATTCTATGTGGAAAAGTATATCGAGAGATATTTCCAAACATAACATCCCATATGATTCATCCAAACTATTGAAATACTTATATTTCTCAACTACAGAGTTAGGCTCTGATTTAGTTCCCATTGAAATCCTGTTGATTCCTTTGCTTCTTAGTACAATCTCAATTTTGGGCTTTCATTCAAAGTAATTGAATGGGTACTTGAATGGACTAAGTATTGATGACATGGGATGATCCATTATTTACAAGATATTCAATCCTTTGGCACTCACAAATAAACTATGTGGTTCTCCTTTGTTTCCTGCAAAGAAAATTAGTCCTTCTCCTTACAAGCTCCACCTAAGCTTTGCAAATTAGATATTATTTTCTTCTTACAAGCTCCACCTAAGATCTGATACCATGTAATGAAAATTAGTATCTCTCATTACAAGATCTAATACCATGTAAAGAAAAATATTGTTTCTCCTTACAATCTCTCATACGCAAAATTTCTCACACCAGAATTTAGTTGAAAAGAAGAAACTAAATTGCTAAGAACAATAATATAGTTGCTAAGAAGAAGGAATACTTGCAAGCATGATACCAAAAAAACAAGAGAGAGAATGAATTATTGAACTCATTAGGATGGATTTGTCTTACATTGAGAGAATGATACATATATATAGACCGTTCAATGAGAGAAGAAGCTCACACTAGGTTAGGGATTCCTTGTGCATGAACATGTGAATCCAAACATAAACTACCAGTAAGTGGAGTTAAGTAGCTAAACATGTATTTGGCTAGTTATAAATAGATTTGGCTCTTTTGGAATTAGGACTTCTAAAAATAATACTAGCAGTAAGTGGAGTTAACTAGGTAATAATCAGGTTAATCATTTACAAATAAACCCTCATGCATGCAACTCATGCATGTTGAACTAATCATGCATGAAACTCATGTATGATGGACTAATCATGCACGCAAGTCATGCATGATGAACTAAACTCCATAACTGAAGTGACTAAATATAGAAATAACATTGAGTCATGCATGTTGAACTAAACTCTAGTGGAATTGGCAACTTTTCTAGGACATAAATATTCCCACATAAGTAGGAATATTCAAGGTGAAGTGCACTTTGATCCTTGTCACTGCCATGTCACTTCCACCTGCTAAAAATAGCTCTGCAATAAATAGTTGCTTGCTAAAAATAGATATGCTATAAATAAACATGCTAAAAATAGTAGTCCCCTTGAATAGTAGGAAAATATGGAAAATGTTAAGAAAGTGACAACTCTATATACAAGTGAAAATGAATTTTGTCATAAATGAGTCACTTTCACTTTCCAAGCCCATAATCAGACCTTGAAACAAAGTCATCAAAAACAAGTGAAAAATAGGTCTTGGATACAAAATAGAAGTGACCTATCACATTCCACGTTGTTATAAACCAATCTAGTTCTAGAGTGTTGGATTCCTTCAAGAAAAATCATCTTCACCTGCTCCAGTTCAAGATCAAATTTTGAAATGTCAGCATTGTCATCCTCTTGACCACATGGAATATTAGTGTGTTGATATTCATCCTTGTGAGAATTGTATAAAGCACAATCATCCTACGAACATATGTTCATTATTGAGTATTGACACATCTTGCAAATGAACTATTTTCATCGTCTCACCTTGTACCTAAAAGGGGGGAATAACATCAATGATTGAAAATCAAGCTTCAAGTTTCAAATTAATATAAATCGAGAAGTAACACGTAAGCTTGATTTGGTTTGTGGTCATCCCAAAACCACCATATTGGTTTTTGGTTTTCCTTAAACCTCCATTTAGTAGAAGACTCGTAGCTTCTTCTAGACAAAAGTTTGTTGTCATCTTTAAACCTCTATTTGAGAGAGCTTCCAATTAGCAGAAGACATCATATTACATCAACTTACAACTAAATTAGAAAATTTTATGAGAGACATTGATAATTAGAGCCAAGTTCCAAGGTTTTTGGTCTTCCTTAAACCACCATCACCATTTAGTAGAAGACATTAGATTCTTCTATCCTTTTGGTTTCTAGTCATCGCAAAACCACCAGATTCAAAGAGAACATTCAACCATCAATAACTATACACTTCCATATTTAATCTCACAACTTAGACTCGTATACACCCCTTCTGATTAATGAGGGAATGTTGGAAACATAATCCATAAGGGTTATGATGTTTTTGTATTATTCACTTGATACCGAATATGAAAATACACAATTCAATATGAACAATCATCAGGAGTCCAAGAGACATAGGGGGTTGTCGCCTTCTTTCTAGTTGTAACTAGAGAATTGGGGAGTTGTAGCTTCCCTCAAGTTGTAGCCTAAAAATATAGGGGGTTAGAGCCTCCTTCCAGTTGCAGCGAGAGAACAAAGGAAGTTGGTGCTTCCAATGAATTTAATTCTTAAAGACATATAAGAAAAAACATTATGTGGTTTACTCCCGCATTGGGTCTCCACATAAAAATACTGGTGTACTCTGTATGTGTATGATTGTTCATTTTCTCATAGTTTATTTACTCTGCACTTATTGGATGATAATGCTATATTGATCACAAAGATAAATAACACTTACATACCGTGGTTAAAAAATATACCAATTTCTCTGTTACTGATTCACCCCCACTCTCAATAATCCAACACATCATTGTGGTATATCAAAGGGATGAAGGATGTATTCAAGGTGTAGGATAGTATCTATTTGGTTGAATGATATTTGACGAGATATTTCCTATTAAAAAAGGCGAATAATTTGTGATTGGCATTATGAACCCTTTGTCTTACAATGATCAATTTTTACATTGTTAAAATACATGCAAGTGGTATTATTGAAATATTATTGAAAAATTAGAGGAAGAATGTAGTAAAAATGTAATCTGGATGGACATAAGGGTGGGTTGGTGAATGATGGACATGTATAAAAGGATTGTGAGTTATGATAATTTGTCAAATGTTGTGCTCATAAATTTTGATCCTAAATATAGTGTGTTAAAGTTGGATGAAGAGGGAAAAGTATAGTATCCCTTACACCTATTCCTTTCAAGAGAATGTTGAAGCTCCCATAAGCCACAAGGATGTTTAAAATCTCTAATGTTGGTACCTTTCTTAGTTCTGGTGATGGCATTTTTATTATTTTTAATAAATGGTTGGTATAACCCAAATTTGAAGTTGCAAAGATATAGCAAGTGGATATTCCAAATTTCATTGAACCCTACTATAAGATAGCTTGGTTTGGTTGTTTACCCGATTGGTTGGAAAGGAGTCCAAAATTTGCACATATATGTAAATGATATTTATCATCTATTACACCTTACAGAAGAAGTATATTTTTTATTTGTCTAAGTTTTATTTGATTACACTAGTTTCTTAAATATGGGGAGGTTTTACATTTATTTGTTTTTTTCACTAGTTTACAACAATACTTTTAAGAATTTTTTAATCAAAGTTGGTGGGACCCAAATTTTGACCATATATTTTTGGTACCCATTATTTTGGGAGCATAATACCTAATAAAACTTTTATGATTCTTTGTGAAGAAGGTGATACAAATAAGTATGAGAAAGGGATAAAAGTCGCATGGGCATCTGAAAGGGATAAAAGTCGCGGGGCTGACACATATCCTGCATATCCTTTTTGTAGATGACATGTTGATCTTGTCTACTACCAATTCTACTGAATGGACCATCATTCACTCTATCTTAAATACCTTTTGTGTTGTTTCAAGTTTAGAATTCAATGTCCATAAAGCTGTCTTCCTGGTTCAAATGCATAGGATACTTTGCAAACAGAATTAAAAGAGTTGTTCGGAATTGATTCTCTTGAGCTATCGAAGGGATTTACCTATTTGGGATACTTCATAAAATCATCCACCTATACAAAAGAAGACTGGACCTGGCTAATAGACAAATTTGAAGGCAAAATACACAATTGGTGAAACAGATTGCTCTCTATGCGAGGTAGGTATGTTCTGATAAAAGCAGTCTTGGAAAGCCTCTCGGTTTTTTGGATGGAATTAGCCCACATCCCTTCTTCTGTTTTGAAGACCCTTCATCAACTTATCTTTACCTTCCTTTGGACCGGAAGTAAGAAGAACAAAGGTTTTCACCTCAACAGATGGGAGGTAATATCAAAACCAAAGTTGATGGGAGGTTGGGGCCTTAAAAACCTACCTCTCTTTTATAGAGTGCTCTCGGCTAACACCCTTTGGAGAATTTTAACAAAACCTATCCTTTGGAGTAGAGTAATCAAAAATAAATATCTCCATCAGCTATCGGTTCACATCTAGATCAAATTCACCTCGGAGTGCCCTACAAAAGGCTCACAGTCTTGGAAACATCTCTCATCCTCCCTATTGATCATTCTACAGTGGATTTCATGGAAACCAGGCAATGGTTGCTTGATTGAAGTTGGCAGAGACAACATTCTGGGCTTGGGAAGAAACACCATGCTCTCTCCTCCTCTTCTGGTGCACGTTCACGATAAAAGTCTTTTATTCTTGCATCAATTCTGCATTCCAACCAATGGGGGACCCTTAGGTGACACTTGGCTCAAAAGCTCGGATCTTCAGCTGGATTCTGAGTTTATAATTGAATGGGACAGCTTCATCCAGCTCATAAAGGAAGCAGGAGTGTGACTACAAGGAAGGCCGGATACCCTCATCTAGACATGAGGAGACTGTTCTGGCCTGCTCACCGCAAAAAATGTTTACCAAGATTTGACTTCAAAATTCTGGACTCCTTTAAATGCTAGCTGGAGACAAAGGATATGGAGGGGCGACTGCCCATTGAAGCAAAAAATATTCGCATGGCTTCTGATCGAAAATAAATTACTAGTTTGGGAAAAGCTACAAGCTTGTGGCTGGGAGGGCCCGAATCATTGCATCCTGTGCAAACATTCCAGTGAATCAGTTCTCCATGTCTTCATACATTGTTCTTTCACCCGCTCGATTTGGTCTCTTCTATCATCGGCGATAAAGTTCACCTCTTCTTGGATGGGTACCAGTGTGCACTGCTGCTTTCGTAATTGGTTTAGTGATAACAGATCTCATACAATGCTCCCTGTCCACCTTTGCTGGCAGGTCTGGAAGGCCAGGTTTTAAAGAGAAGACTCCATCAATTCATAGAGTGACAAATTACATTCTTGCTGAGGCGACTGAATGAGGTAACAATTTAAAGATTCTGCCACCCATTCGGCACAAATTTTCTATCCCACTTGATAGAACAGTTGCCTGGTTCGATGGAGCATCACAACAAGGGGGCGCTCTTTGTGGGGCCGGGGGAAAAATTGCTCTAAACTCCCACACTTGCATCCGTTGGACACTAAACTGCAGACATGGATCTAACATGAAGGCACAACTTTTGGGTGCATGGGCATCTCTCATTCTGGCATGTCACCACACTGATGAGCTGTTACTTCTTGGAGACTCAAAAATTACTATCGATTGGCTGAATGGTCTAGCAAACTTCCAGGTGGCAGCCCTTGAGTGTTGGAAAGAGAGAACCAAAGATGCTACACTATTGTTTAGAAAGCTCGCATTCTCTCACATTTACCGAGAGGAAAACAGTGAGGCAGATACCCTTTCTGAAAGAGCATTGCATATACCATCGGGCCAAATCTGTTTTACAAAATGGGAGGATGGCAATGAAGGACCAGCCATCAAGATTAAGCTTTGATTTGTCATCTTCAGTTTTATTCTGCAAAACCTTTGATCTGAAAGCTGATCATAGATGAGGATAGGATTAGATTGTCTTGACAGTCATGGTCTACTCCAAGCATTAAGCATTTCTACCTTTGTAATCTGTCTTTCGAGAAGATGGTTTTTGTATATTTTTATATCCTTATGAATATAAAGAGCATTTTTTCTCGTGGAAAAAAAAAAGTATGAGAAGAGAACCTAATTCTCTAACCTTGGAAGCAAGAATTTTCCTAATACGTAAGGGAAAAGATTACGACGCAGAGAATTTTACATATATTTGGATGTACATTTTTTTAAGGGAAAACCTGGGTATTTCCATAATTTTTTTCATAATCATTCATTCTTGGTGAAGTTGGTATACAATACACAAAATGGGGTATTTTTCTTCTTTTTAAGAAAAATAATTAGTTCTTGGTTATTCGCTTATGATTTCCTAGGGGTTTTATAAGGGAAAGTCCACAATTGATAAATTTGGTGAAGTTGATTTACAATACACAAAATGGGGTATTTTTCTTCATTTTAAGAACAATAAGTAGTTCTCGGTTATTCCCTTATGATTTCCTAGGGTTTTTTTATAAGGGACAATCTAGAATTGATAAATAAATATTGAATTTGGATACTTTCAAATTAAGAGAGGCCACTATTTCCCTTAGTTCAAATCATTTATTTAGAACACATTTTTTCTCCTTTGATTATAATAAGTTTGTATACCTCAAGGAGTGAGGAGCGGACAATGAGGACATTTTTATTGAAGGAAATGTTGAAGAGAGAACAAGCTTATAGGGTTTTGTCCTTATCTATAGGTTAACCATATCAATCTCCTTGGAGTTTTATATATATTCATAAGTTAAATGATGATATAGATATCAAGAAAACATGAGAAACATAATATAGGACAATTAGAAATTCAATGCTACTAATGAATTAAAAGGGGAAACCAAAACCAATTTTTGAATCCAAGAGAGGTGCTATAGGAAAAATTTCCATACAAATGTTTCATTTTCAGCTCAAAGGAATACATCTACTTCATTTGGATTTTAGAGTAAAACAAACACAAATGAATTTCTTGGTAATGGGGATGATGGAAATAATCTTAAGAAATTTATAAAAGAGAAAGAACACACCACCCCAATGAAAAGCTTTATAAATAATGAACATGAATTATTGTTTAAAAGGAAATCATCAAAAGGAAGTTAATTTTGTTAATAACATTGAATCTCATGATAATGTGGTTGAACTTATTTATGGGCCAAAGCCCAAGTGAACAATGCTAAAACAAGAGGAAGTGAAATGATATGGAAAGGGATGGCCACTTTTGAAGATATTTATGTTATCGTGCATCATTTTAGTTATGATAATTATATTAGAAAGTTGTGTGTAAAGTAAATATTAAGGGAGAAAAATAGTTGAAAATAATGAATTTAATTTTGATATAAAAGGTATCAAAGATTCTAGTGGTTTGATAATGTTTAGGACTACTAAAAAAATGAAATATATGAATAAGAGGAAGAAATGAAAGAGTTTAATGAATAGAGAGGAAGAGATGTAAATAGAATTGAACCGTGAACCTATAAGTTTTTAGCAACTCCCTACCGAAACCCCTAAACAGACTTACGAAGACCATAAAAAAAAGATATATAAACAGAAAGTAGATAAAGAGTTGCTATATACTATAAGGAAAGTTATTTCAAGTAACATGTAGAAGACAGGATGATTTTGTTCTTATATTTTTTCAAAGTTATTTGTAATTCATATGCTCAAGGAGATGTAGAAAAGGATCTCAAGAAGGATGAGGATTATTATGTCTATTGTGTTGAATCTTTCACCAAAATCATGAAGACTATAAGGGATCGCCTAAGGAAAAGGGACAATATCTCTTTAGATATTAGGATCATAGAGATATAGAGGTGTTGGGAAAACATTATTGGAACTATCCAACAATTGGTTGTAGATTGCGATCATATTGAATAAAAGAAGTCTCGGTTGTTTTTCAAAATCTTTAAAGTCATGAAGAAACTAGAGGGCATGACCCTCAATTGAGATGATAAGTTAATTACAAAGGAGGAATTCTAAGATGGTTTAATGGAGAGTACAAATACCTTAGATGAAATTTTGATAGCCTTACCCACTTTTCTAATGTGGAGGTAAAGACATGTTTAACATTTTTCTTTTGTTGATAATGCAGAAAGTAAAATATTTTATAGAAACCATCCTATCATCCTATGTACTATTCAGGATTAATTTCCCATGCTCAAGATTAAGGAGGAGATTATGGTGGCTCCACTTTGGGATTATATCAAAATGTGGGTGAATCAAGTAGTTAGTGATACCTCTAATTTACCATTAAATAAAAAATAATTAGGGAAGTTGGGTCAGTGGATTGCTACGTGATACAATTGAAGGATGCATAAAAGGATATTTATAGAGAAACAAACAGGTTCACAACATTAAATATTTTTTCCCTCCAAAATGTTGGAATTAAGAATCATTAAGGTTTTCCCTTCTCTCAATTTTCTTGTGGTTATGTCCTTTTCCATTTGGTTTTCATATGTGCTAACCTAACATTGAACTTCACTTCTCCTTTTTAACATCCAGTATTTCCCTACTATTCCAAGTCCATAAAAACCACATCCTAGATAATGAAATCAAACACATTTCAATTTTGTTTAAATACTATCATATGAATTTTTTACAGGCATGCAAGTCCTGTTATTTATAAAAGTTTGAAGGATTCATATATGAGATTTATTATTTTCAAAATATCCATAGAGATTTTTTAGGATTGATAATGTTTTCATGGTTCTATATTTATAAATGTCAAGTGGAATCTTGTATACATAAACTTGATCAAAGCCTTTTGAGTGATAATGAAATATTCATGTAAAGTTCTCTCAAATACTTGCTCCATTTCTTTGTTTACCTTATTTTAGCAAAACCATTATTATTATTTTGTTTTCTTACATTATATTGAGGAAAAAGGTTATTGTATTTCAACAGTTCAATTTTATATGTAACATATTTATTTAGAATTATTCAAGTGGTGGAAACCAGTTATCCAATGTCAGGCATAAATTAATGTTTTAAGGATTATTAGTTTACAAGAACACTATTAGACTGTCTAAGTTACAAATTTTATTGGAATATGATGTGTAGTATCTTCCTAATTTTTGGAGAAAGAAATTTTGAGAGTTAAGTGCAGTAAGCGAGGTAGAATGGACCAAAGGAAAGAACATGTGCTAGGAAAGAAGAAAAAGTAACGCGATAAAGGGAAAAGGAACCGACACTCCAAGAAAGAAGGAAGATCAACACAAGGAATGGTTGGATCGAAGACCAACCGCACAGAAGACAATTAGAAAGTGGACAAGTGGAGTCCACTTAGAATTAGGGTTTTTGAGTCATAATGTAAGGGGTTTTACCCATTTTGTAGTATAAATAGAAGATGTCTGAGGTAGATTGAGGTGTCCCTTTTGATGGTGAAGAAATTACTTTTGGAGCTTCATTTTGAGTCTGAGTCTAAGTCTTTGTGTTGAGTTGTAAATGAGGGTTAGGTTGCAAGTTGTGTTGCTTAGTGTGGTGTTGTTCAGCCTCATGCACCATTCTTAAACCCTTTGACGTAATACGTGCAACACTATTTTGATGAAGAATGAGAAATAAGCAGAATATATATGTGGACGTAGCCCAGGGGGCATGAACCATGGTAAAATGGTGTCTCTATGTGTGTTATGTTGCTTTTATGTACTTTATAAGGAATGAATGGATAAATGAATGCACTTTCTAGAGTATATTTACAGTACAGGCTAGTATAATTATGTATAATGAATGATATTTAATGGATAAAATAATAGATCAAATGAATGCTATGGTAGAATGCATGTTAAAGTAGAAGCATAAGTAAAAAGAACATCCCCAACCCCCTTCCATGACTGTGGACATTTGCATCCTGTAGTCACCCATAAGCCATCTTGGGTGAGACAATGTTGTGCACTCTATGTGCGGTGTAGTCTTCTGATTTACTGACAGGGATGATGGTGAAAAGGGTTTTATTGGAGAACTATGGTAGAACCATGGTGAACACATACATCCAACAAATGGTTCCATTGTTGGCTAGAAATCATAAGAACAACCTGGAAGGGGTTTGATGAAGAAAATGTAGTACAAAGGGATGGTCAGGCCATGGAATCCTATGAAGAAAGAGATTGAAATATGGTTGCAGACAAAGGAACTAGAGCTCGCACAGAAGGATAAAAAAATTTCTAGATATACATTGTGCCAGTACCAGCAGAGGTATGTGTTTATTGATTTACATGAAGCATATTTTTGTTACTTTATAGAGTTATTATAGGAATGGTTATTGAAGTTGAAGGATACCCATCTAATTAATTGGATTAGGCTAGTAGAGTGGACTGCTGAGAATATTGCGTGATTGGAAAGGGTTAATAATTAATTCACGTGCGCAATGGATTTTTGGTTAGATAACATTATTGCAGGGTTTATTATTGAGTTTGTAGTAGATATAACGAAGTCATATACTGTTTTAGAGAAGGATTTCTTGAAGGGGCACAGAGAAAGGTACATTAGGTCTCTTTACACGTCGATCAAGATATTGTTATATGATAAAGTCATGATGACCATGGAATCAAACGACTAGATCACTCTGCATGCATGGGGGAGCTAGGGGAAGCACTAAGGAAGATCTGAGAGATGGAGAAGGCTCCAGAGAGAGGCCAAAAGAAGGAAGCAATGCACCCTATAATGATAGATGATGAACATACCAAGGAAATCATAAGGAAAGTAGGTGTGATGCACAATGGATGACCCTACCACTATAAGTTGAATAGTAACAAGAGGGAACTAGTCGAGCGAGAGGGCTTGGATAGTGATGAGGAAGAGGTAGAGAATCTTCGCGTGACAGAGAAAATTGAGGATATATTGCATGACACATATTAGAGGAAAACTAGAGGTCATGGTTCCGACGCAGAAGAAGGGTCTCCATTCCAGATCTAAATTAGTGTGGAACCCACAACCCCATGTGTGACTAAGACAACTGAAGAAGAAAAAAAAGTTAACTGACAAGTGATTAGTGGTATAAGTATTTTTACAAGACATGGATCCAGTGGAAGTTCAAGCAAAAGTATAAGTTCAAAAAGTATTAGCCAAGTTTCTACACTACGCGGAGGTGGTAATACATCTAGCTTCACAGTGGTAGGACAAGACCGAACAATTAGGTTACCTGAGTTCCATGGAGAAGGGTCAGAGGACCCATAAAAGAATATTTTAATTTATGAAAATATTTTGGCAGCCAAGCAAGTTAAAGATGAAGATACAAAGGTTGCACAGTTGGAAATAACATTCAGAGACCCTACATTAGATTGGTAAATGGGTCTCGTAGTAAATAACCAGACAAGAGCACCTACAACTGTCACAGAGGCGAAGATGTAGCTAATAAATGAATTTCAGAAGCCAAGTTCAAAGGACCAGTTCATGAATGAGATGATAGAGATTAAGAAGAGGCCATGAGACTCAGTTTGGGAGGTTGACCAGAAATTCAAAAGGTTAAAATGTAAGTTAAAACTCCCTATTATTGATATGCAGCACAAATAATTGTTTGTTGATTATTTTTTTCCACACTTCAAGTATCCCTTGAGACAATAAAAATTCCAGAGCTAGGTTGAGGCTCTGCAAGAAACATTGCAGTTAGAAGAAAATCAATACAAGCATACAAACCCAGTTGTGGAAGAGGTGAGGGAAGATCTGAAGAACCTTACATTTCAGTTAATTCAGAATAAAAGTAAGTAAAAGTGAGAATATGTCTAGTGTATAATGTGTAGGAAAAAACATCATCATAAGAATGAGTGTACATTATTTGCGTAGTATATAGGAGTAGGGACGCCAAACCCCTTATCTTCAAGAGGACCATGGTGTGAGATATTTAAAGTACATGGAGATGTTCTCCATCATTGGCCTGTGATGAATAAGTACCATACAGTTCCAAAAAGTAGATTTTGTAATTTTTGCAAATCATCTAGACATGAAGACAAGGACTGTAGAACTATGGAGATGATGAAAGAAAGGATTTCAAATACATATAGGGTACATGTTGAATTAATGACAACACAACCTACGCAATAGCCACAATTTATTAACGTGAAACATTTTGCAACACAGCCACAGTATAATAACACGCAACAGTTTGTAGCATAACCACAGTATAATGCATATCAGTTTCAAGGGAAGCACTAGTATAATCCCATACACTAGTTTGCAATACCACAAAAATACAATAATTCTTAGCCTTAGCAAAATAATACGCAACCATAGTATAGTCAAGGACCTCAATACAATACACCACACATAGATAATCAAGGTAATAGAGGAGTCTTTAGAGGAAGAGGTCTGTTAAGAACCAAATATCAATATAGCATAGAAAAACCTCAGAAAAAGTACTCAACCCCCTGAAAAAGAGATAATTTTAAATAATAAGCCTCTTCGAGGGGGAAACCTCCTTTTACCCCACTTAAATGTTCAAGTACAAGATGATTCAAAATGAAAATGTCTCCTTGGTATATATAGGAG
>JASDQU010713060.1:5785-18986 GCA_032191745.1 Picea mariana
CTAGAGGGTTTCCCAGGATAAATGTTGTGTCTCTTGTGGATGTGTATTTCTCAGTGATCTTGTTCTTATTATGCTTTTATCTTATGAAATGCAAAGAACTATAATAGTGGCATAAACATTAACATCTTCCAGGTAAGAAACAGGGATGCTTTTCTTTCAGGTTATGCCTCAAAATTCTGTATTGAGGTATACCCTAAAATCCAAGTTCTTGGTCACTATTGTTTTAAACCAACTTTGGCTTGTTCTAGGTAAGCCAGTCGCTAAAGAGATGGAAGCTTCGTCAATTATCATTTCCATAGAGCCCATGGTATCTTTCTTTCCATTGTATGACTTTGCAAAGACTTCTGTTGTTGCCTAGTGATAACCTTCCTGTAACCTTTCCACATATTCCATACAACCTGCATCTGAGAATCGCTACTGCAGCTTTGGATAAGACTGCAGAAAGGATAAATTATCTAACTCCTTCCTCAAAAGTAACCCTCCTTTCTTCCTCATCATTTGCGACTTTATTGTCAGTTGATTTGCACACGGTTGACACAGTAATCTTTTTGATGAGGAAAAGACTGGCACTGGCGAAAATGACCCTGTGTTGTTAATTGAAATATGAAACCTCATTATAGAAATCTTGAACGCCGTGAGTTCAAAATAATAAATGGTTATTTGATGTCGCCAGGTGACTGGTACTTTATCCTCTATCTCCAATGATGATTTAGATTTCGTCACCTCAAACCCTCCTTAATTTTTGCACGAAATACGTGAGCACGAGCCGTCATGATGTCCTGCTAAAACATGATCAAATGGTATCATCATAATTTGCTTCCATTAGCTTGCCATGATGATTGTATGAAGTGTGTCCAGCGTGTCCTTTTTGGGTTTCTGAGTCATTGGAGAAAAATTTGTGTTAGCGCTTTCACCGACTCGCTTGCTACGAGGAGTACACTTTAACCATTGAAACCTGAGGCTTTCACTAGCTAATGGCAACTTCAAACCAGATGTTAGTTGTTGAAAGGTTTTTTCTCAAATTTTGAAAAGACCTTTTGAGGATCAATTTATTTCTAGGATAAAGTCTTAAATCCTAGGTCGTAACACTTCTAAACTCTAAAAAAAATTATATAGCATCCTATTAATGACCATGCTATCACTTAAAAAATGGAACAAATTGATTGATCTATTCTGGGAGAAAACATTGGCTCCAGCTGGGATGGATGCCTCCCTGTGAGGTCACCAAGAACCTAGTTTGAATCAGTAGCCTTTATTAAAACTTGAAATTGAAACTGATTTTACTCAGTACCATTGGGCATGGAGTTATTGACGAAACAAAACAAAAACAAAAACTGAAAAGATTATGTACAGAGAAATAGGATTTAAGGAAAGCCGCATGAAAAGTAGGGTTTCAGAAACTGTTCGTTGAAAGGGCCACCTGATACTTCTTCACCTACAAGATCTTGGAGGACAAAGGTATTATTATGTTGAACTGTTGTTATGACAAATAAACCTGTCCAGAGAGCATCAAATTTTCTATGTTTTCCATTTTCCTGCCTTGTGGCATCCCATTTCAGAACCAGCCCCCTTGCTTTGAAAGTATCTGCCTTAATTTTCCTGTCAAAAGTTTCCTTCATCTTCCTGTGGTGTAACTCTGTCTTTTCCAGAAGTTGCTCTCTGTCCTGCTGCAACTCTACCAAGTTGTGGATCCTCCTAGTTAAATCATTTGGTTCGGAATCAGCTTCTTGTAAAAACTTTTGCAACTGACAATGCCAATTGAATAGGAAAGATGGATTCAATTCCATAAACTAACTTGAAGGGGGATGTACCAATTGAGTTTTTATTTGTAACTTTGTCAGCCCACAAAGACAATTTCAACTTGGAATCCCAGCCCTTGGTATTTTGTTCAAGAAACTTCTTTATGATTCTGACTAAACTCTTATTCTATGACTCGGCTAAGTCATTTCCTTGTGGATAGTAAGCAGTACAATGTACTAGCTGAATTCTCATCTCTTTACATAATTTTTCCAAGTGTTTATCATTAAAAGAAGCAGCGTTATCGGTGACTATTCTCTTAGGGAAACCAAATCTGGAGAATATGTTTTCTTGCAGAAAATTAATGATGACAGTGTGATTGGCATTTCTTGTAGGAATGCCCTCAATCCATTTGGTAAAATAATTAGTGGCAACAAGGATCCATCTATGATGATTGCTAGAAGGTGGGTGAATCTCACCTATGAAGTCCAGACCCCATTGCTGGAAAGGACCTGTGACCACAACAGGTTTGAGGGGAAGAGATTTTAGTTGTTATTTGCCTACAAACCTTTGGCACTTATCACATGTTTTCACAAATTTACACACATCTGAAAATAAAGATGGCCAATAGTAACCAGCTCTCAAGATTTTGTGAGAAGTAGTATTCCTATAGTGATGTCCTCCACACTCACTATTATGAAATTAAGTCATGATTCTAGTTGATTCTTCTTGGTTTATGCACCTCAAGAGTATCCCTATTGGATTTTTCCAGAACAATAAGTTGCCATTAATGCGGAAATTTATGGCTTTGATCTTTAAGGCTCTCCCTTGTGTTTTTGTAAAATCTGAAGGAATTGATAAGGTCTGCAGAAATTATAAGATGTGGTTGTACCATTCACAGTCAGCTAGGTGGGGAGAAACCTGCAATTTATCACTGCCCTTGTCCTCTGAAAACTGAATATTTTCTGCATTTATGCTTACCAAATTTATCTCAAGCAACTTACAATTTTCTTCTGCAAGGAGCTTGGCAAGGCCTTGACCTTTCACAAGTTTTGCGGGCTTGATCTCGACATCAAATTCAATTAAATTTGCTATCCACTTACTCCTTTTTCCATCTATGTCAGGTTGTATAAGCACATCTTTAACTGAGCTTGAAGGTACATAAGTTATTACCTTGGCTTGAATAATGTAAATTCTGAAGGCTTTTAATGACTTGATGAGTGCATATGCTTGTTTTTCCAATGGTTCATACTTCACTTTAGCATCTCTCAAGAATTTACTGAAGAAGGCGATTGGTTGCTCCTGATCATCAACATTTCTCTGCAACGGTACAACTGCAATTGTATCTTTTGAAGCAAATGAAAAGATATAAAACTCCTTGTCAAAGTCAGGACCGATTAAAATAGGAGTTGTCACAATGGCTTCTTTTATAGCATTGAAAGAGCGTTTAGCTTCTTCGGTCCATCTTACTTAGAATAATTTCTTAACATACAAGTAATATGCTATAAGTTCTGCAAATTTTGCTATAAACCTCCTGATAAAGTTTATAGTTCCAAGGAAAGATTGAATATCCCTTTTTGATCTAGGAAGAGACAATTTTTTGATGGCTTCTACCCCTTTTGAGTCAATCCTTACCCCATTAGCTAAAACAATATGTCCAAGCAATTTCCCTTCTTTAAGTGCAAAATTAGTTTTCTTAGGATTAAGAGAAATGCCATACCTGCGGCATTTTAGGAATGTCTTTCTCAAGTGTTGCAAATGATGTTCATGGCTGCTTGAAAAAACAGTTATGTTGTCAAGATATATCAAGACAAATTTGTCTTTCTCTCCAATGAATGCGATGTCCATTGCCCTCTGGAACGTTGCTCCGGCATTCATCAATCCAAATGGCATCTTTTCGTACATAAATGTACCCCATGGAGTGATAAAGGCAGTCTTTTCTCTGTCATCCGGATGGACAACAATCTGATTGTATCTGGAGAATCCATCAATAAAGGACATCACATTTGATACTGACACCTTCTGTAAAATGCGTTCCATCTTGGGTAGTAGGTAGTTGTCTTTCCTAGAACACTTATTAAAAATTTTGAAATCCACGCAGAGTCTGATCTCTCCATTTTTCTTTCTGACAGGTACAAGGTTAGCAATCCAATCTGAGTATCTGAGAGAAATAATAATTTGGGCATCCAATAGTTTCTTGATCTCCTTTTCCATGATACGCAGCAGCATAGGACTAAAATATCTAAGTTTCTTCCTGAATGGTTTTGTATCTTTGTTTAAAGGAATCTTGTGTTGAATTATCTCAGTGTTGAATTTCTTTAAGTCGCCATATTGCCAAGCAAAGATACCAGCAAATTCTTTTAACAACTCACCGTAATCAGCCTTTTGTTTTTCAGACAGATGAGAAACTAAGTTGACATATTTAGGATCTTGTTCACTGGCTATGTTAAACTGAAAAACCTCTGAGTCCTCTTCCTTCTTTTCCAATTTGACAGCCACATCGTTATTATCAAAAAGATTTTCTAAAGGGACCAATCCTTTAGGGATTTTGTTAGTGGACAATTGAACTATATCATGTGCTCCAATTTTACTTCTCAGCTTTTGCTTCTCAGCTTCTTCATCATGTTCACTTTCCAAATCAATTTGCAAATCTGCAAACTCATCTATTACTGCAAGAAATCTAGTGAGTTCGGCATCATCTTCAAAAACCTTCCAAAACTTTACATTATCAGGGAGTGATGGCCTATACTTTACTTGGATTTCGTAATTCAATTTAGGGGGTAGAACAGGTATAAAAGCACAGGCTGATACAGCTAATGAATCAGAAAATTCATTCATTTCTCTAGGTATATATGAAATTTTGAAAACTTTAAAAGTATGAATCGCTGTCAAAACTTCATCCCTATAGGCTTTCAGCCTAACATGTTTGTCTTGGAAGGATTTGTTTATTTGCTGAATAATTAAGTCTGCATCTCCGAATACCTGTAGTCTCATAATCTTCATCTCTTTAGCTACATTTAATCCCAAGAGAAGCACCTCATACTCTGCAATGTTGTTAGTCACTTTAAAATCAAGTTTAAAGGACAAGTGAGTAGTTTTCTTTGAAGGAGAAATTAACACCACCCCTGCTCCTATTGATTCCTTAGTATAAGCATCATCAAAGAACATGGTCCAAAGGTCATCTTCTGTGGGCTGAACTGTGGGCTTCCTAAGCAACAATGAATCCAATAATGAATCATCAATTTGTAATATGCAAGACCCCATACGTATGTCAACTAAGTAAATAGGATGGTTGGCTAGATTTTGTTCATCGCTGATGACATATGCAAGTTGTGACTCCCTATATAGTCTTTTGTTTACTCCTCAAAAAACAGGGATAGTAGCATATGAGAGATCCATTTGAAGAGTTCCCCCTAGACTCTTCATCCATGATCTTGATAACAAACATCCAAATTTAGGCAGGATCTCTGCTGCTACTATATCCATAACCATAGTTTTCATAGATGCTTGGGTCAAGGTTACAGCCAAGTCTTTGATCATTCCAAGGCATTTAAATTTCCGAGAGTCAAATGATAAAAGATCATTATAATACTTGGTAATCTCTAATCCAAGCCCATCCATAACCGCCTTTGGCATTAAGTTGTGAGAGGCACCAGAGTCTAACAGACAGTTTTGTAATGTTTTGTCATGAATGTTCAGAGAGATATAAAAAGGTGGACAGCTTTCATCTCTATCTTCTATCATTTGGCCTAAAACAATGGTTGGCTTGCCATCATATATATTAAGAATCTCAGTAGAGGGGGATATGAACTTGGGATCAAGATTTTTTAGGATATCTTTTTTGAATGTTTCATTCTTCATTAACTCAATCAAAGCGATGGGGATTTTAATTTTCTGTATTTCAGCCTCAAAATTAAAAGAATAAAAGGTTTTGTCATAAAATTTTACCTCATTTGAAGGAGCTTTCAAAACACTTTGTTGATCATTAGGGGTCTGATTTTTCTGAATTTGTTGCTTGGCAGGGACAGCAATCTTCTTTAGGGAAGTAGGTGTGTTTACCTTTGAAGGGTTTGTTTTTTTATTCTCTAGTATCTGATCCTTTTTCTTGACAGGGGCAGCAATCTTCTTAGGAGAAGCTGGTGCATTCTGTTGAGCAATATTCGACTTAGATATGAGATTATATATGTTCTTCTCTTCTATTTGAAAAAGACCATTATCAACAGAAATTTCATCTATCTGTTCGATCATTAATGCCTCTTCATAGTCATGCTGTGTTAGACAAGACTTCCCTGTATCATCCCCAACACAGTGAATATTATCCTCTCCATCTTCTTGATAATCACCTTCATCTTCGTCCATTATGACATTTTGAAGAGGAGCCTTTATCCTCTCATCCTCAGTAGGATTTCTCTCTCACTGCAAAATCTGCATTGTTGATTATTTCTTCTAAAGTTGTTTGAATTCTGATTGGGGTTTCTATTTGTATAATCATAAGTACCCCTCCCTTTGACAGGCTGCTTGTTTTCAATTTTGAGTTTAGATATCTCATAGATTAAATACTCTAACATTTTTTCCATCTTGTCTAATTTTGGATTAGTATTGCATGAAGAGGAAGCTTCATCTCTAGGCTTTCTTCTCTAGGCTTTCCTCTACCAGTGTTCCCCTTCAACTTATGAGCAGCCAATATATTTGATTCCACTTCAAGAGAAGAATCTTGCATCAGAGATAGTGTAGGTGACCTCCTTTCTCTCAACAACAAACAAAAATCTGAATCAAATGAATTGGCATATGTGATTTTAGCAGAGGCATATGAAGGCTTTATCTCCGCTGGTATTTTACTGTACATCCTATTAAACCTTTTAGTGAAATTGGAGACTGATTCACCATTTTCTTTCCTTAGATTTCTGAATTCAGTAATATAGTATAAAAAATCTCTTCTATCACCTTAGTGTTTCAAAAAGATATCATCCAATTTCTCTATGCCAGCTATTGAACCAGCAACAAGTTCTCTAAACCACTTCCTAGCATGGCCATCTAAGCTTTGGACAAAAAATCGGGTCCAAACATCTTCTTCCTCAATGTTAAGTTTTCTGCATAACTTTAAAATGCCTCTATATGTTCTTCAGCAGTCACATCGCCTTCACCTATGAATTTGGGCATGTACTTCTGATAGTCTTATGTCGGCATGGTTGATACTGGATTTGGCAATATAAGTTGTGCATACCTAGAAGCTAGGATTTGTTACATTTTGGTCAAAGGAGGAGGTGCAGCCATAATGATTATGGGTGAGAGAGGTGATGGTCTTTTCTTCGA
Organism: Picea mariana; assembly: GCA_032191745.1. Lineage (NCBI taxonomy): Eukaryota > Viridiplantae > Streptophyta > Pinopsida > Pinales > Pinaceae > Picea > Picea mariana. The sequence goes on from JASDQU010713060.1 coordinate 12,836, forward strand.
TTCCTCAGCATTGGGGGAATTTAATTTTAAAGAAGGTGAATTCTCTGATGGGAAAGAAGTCTGATATGAGGCTCTATAGAAATTTGCAAGTTGTTCAGCCAAGTTTTCTTCACCTTTAGCAGACAGCTCTTGAAGAAGATGTTCTACAGCAAGGAGGCTAGTGTGAATGTTTATATGATCTTCTTTCTACTATGAATGAAAAGACTCAAGACAGGAAGAGCTATGGTTTCTTCCTAGGGTCTTAGATAACTCTTCAACCAAGTTTGAGTCTATTACTTCTCCAGCAATGACATTTTCCTGTTGATAAGAAATAATTGATTCTTCTACTGTGGTTATAGTTGCTTTTTCATTGAAAAATTTAGTAGAAGAAGATTCAATGTTTTATGTAGTAGATTTCTTAGAACTAAAAAGAAGATTACCTTCGGTTCCTGATTTTGAAGTCTGACCTTGGAATGATCTTCCTCTTCTGAGAATTAGTTCCAGGTTGGGCACTAGTGTGATAGGTGATTCCTGTGGATTCGCCCTGGTACTGATCCTCTTTGGAGCCAGGATGAACTCATGGAGTCGCCAGATAGATAATTACAACCAATGTAATGTCTAATCTTTTTCTATCATCAAAGATCAGCTCTGTGTCGTATCCCAGGAAAGCTGAGTTTCTGTCTCGTCTCACCAGCAACGGCGCCAATTTGTTATCACTCCAAGAAACTCTTTGTGGTTGTGGGTCAAATATGCTTGGTAACTTAAGATAAACTTATTTTTGTGTTTATGTATATGTGGATCAATGGGATAACTCAATTACAGTATGGCACTCAGACAGTAACATGACAATCAAATAAACCAGTGCTCTCAAGGATTGATGATCAGATGATAGCTTTAAATGCATGAGAAAACAATGTTCATAAACCGAATACAAAATGTAGAGTTTAATAAACGATGATAAGCAACTCAATATCAAATTATGAGATAACCATCATTCTATAGCTAAAACAACTTGATAGAAAGTACAAAAGGAAAAAGAGTATCTGACATCAAAAGAGAGAGAAAACTGTGATTTGTATTATCATAGAAAAGTCTGTTTACAACATAATGTATTCCTCTATCCAGAATCAAACCCTGATATCTCAAAAATAAAGGCATTTATAATCTTTACAGCAAGTCTCAAATCTTGGAAAACTGGATCTGGATTTCTAAATATAGAAAGCAAAACACTAACTGAATACAATAGGATAATTCAAGAACTAGTTCCTAGGAATCGAATTGTCTTCTTAGTTGATCTTTGACATCTAGTCATCATCACTTCCATGTTTCTGATGTGTTGTGGAAGAAAAGACACATGTCTTCAGTGGCTGGGAATCTTTCAACAACTGTGAACAAAACTTTAGTTGACCATTTAAATATTCACCCAAAAATCTCCACAAATGTTTGATACTGAATATTTCCTGATTCGGTGATTAATCTTTTGGTACCCTCTTACCCTTTCAATCACTCCAAAATCGCTATGTTTGAGCTCAACCTTTCAAATTTTTCATTCTCCAGTTTCACCAACTATTTCGCTTTAAAATTTGCTAATTAGCTGATGAAATATCTGCTTTTCAACAGCTGATTGATTATAATTTCGCCTTCTATGCTGCTTAAAGCTCTGTTTTGGTCAAAACGGAAACCTTTCATATTCAAAACTGTTGTTCCATCAAAAACTCAGTGTTCATTTGATTTCTCTCCCTGCAAATTTATAGCAACCTGGGCCAGCACCTGTAAATCTGGATGTGTGTTAATCTTTTCCTTCAATTTTTTTATTTCCCTCTTCAAGCACTTAGCTAACCACCATAAGCTATTACAATATTTTGTGATTTTATTCTTCTTATTTTTGTCTTTAATGCTTTCACGTGCTAGCTTCTCAAAAGATTCATTTGTTTTTTGCAAAATTCTTTGATAAGGCTTTATATCTTGCCTTTATCACTCTTTCCAGAACCTCCTTTTGTGCTATTACTTCTTTCATCTCCTTAATCTTTTGTGATTTCTTTGATTTCTTATTTCTTGAGGTTTCACCTTCATCTTTGGGAGTAAAAGATTCATATTCCTATGCAATTTCCATGGAGCGCTTTGGACATTTGATGGTTGGACTTTCATCTTACTTTTCTGGCTCTGTATCTGAATCCATGTAAGGCAAATTTAGAACATTTGTCTTTTTCACTGTGGATTTCTCTGAGTTTGTTTCAAAATCTAGTTTCTTTTTAGATTTCTTGGGATTTATGCTAGAATTTATGTCCTTTGGTGGTTTTGGGAGATCTCTCCTCCTCCTTGAGATGCTCTGAGGAGTTGGCTGCTTTTTGCCTTGTTTCTTCTTTTCATATATAGGTTGAGTTTGGGTCTCAAAACCCTCCCAGAAAAGAAAGTGCTACCAAGTTCTTTCTCTTCGTCTCAGTTCTTCCAAAATGATCATTTTAATCAGGCCATAATGATAAAGGAAGTTTTTTATGCTTAAAGGTTCGGCTCTGATCTTCTTACACACTTTGGTTAGGCTCTTATGAAGGAAGAAAGGCAAATTCAGAAGGACCTTCCCTGTGAAGTGATCTAGAAGTCTGAAATGATATAACATTAACTTGTCATACCTGCCTTCTAAGGTTAAGTATAATTGAATACCTTTGAAGAGATCTTCCCATTCATCTTCCAAGTAAGAAACAGGGATGCTTTTCTTCCAGGTTATGCCTCACAATTTTGTATTGAGGTATATCCTAAAATCCAAGTTTGGTCACTATTGTTTTAAACCAACTTTGGCCTATTCTAGGTAAGCCAGTTGTTGAAGCGATGGCAGCTTCGTCAATTATCATTTCTAGAGAGCCCATGCTAGCTTTATTTCCATCATATGACTTTGCAAAGACTTTTGTTGTTTCCTAGTGATAACCTTCTTGTAACCTTTCCACATATGTCATACAACCTGCATCTGAGAATCGCTTCTACACCTCTGGATAAGACTGCAGAAAGGATAAATTATATAACTTCTTCCTCAAAAGTAACCCTCCTTTCTTCCTCATCATCTGTGACTTGATCGTCGGTTGATTTTCACACAGTTGACACAGTAATCTTTTTGATGAGGAAAAGGTTGGCGCTGGTGAAAATGACCCTGTGTTGTTAATTGAAATATGAAACCTCGTTATAGAAATCTTGAACACCATGAATTCAAAATAATAAATGGTGATTTGATGTTGTCGGATGATTGGTACTTTATCCTTTGTCTCGAATGATGATTTGGAGTTTGTCATCTCAAACCCTCCTTAATTGTCGCATGAAATACGTGAGCACGATCCGTCATGATGTCCTGCTAAAACGTGATGAAACGGTGTCATCATAATTTGCTTCCATTAGCTTGCCATGATGACTCTATGACATGTGTCTGGCATGTCCTTTTTGGGTTTTTGATTCATTGGAGAAAAATCCCTGTTAGCGGTTTCACCGGTTCGCTTGCTACGGGGAGTACGCTTTAACCGTTGAAACCTGAGGCTTTCACAACCTAATGGAAACTTCAAAACATATGTTAGTTGTTGAAAGGTTTTTTCTCAAATCTTGAAAAGACCTTTTGAGGATCAGTTTATTTCTAGGATAAAGTCTTAAATCCTATGTCGTGACACTTCTAAACTCTAAAAAAAATTATATAGCATCCTATTAATGACCATGCTATCACCTACAAAATGGGACAAATTGACTGATCTATTCTGGGAGATAACAACTTGAACAAGAAGTTAGAATGCTTTGACGTGCTAGCTTCTCAAAAGCTGCATTTGTTTTTACAAAATTCTCTGATAAGGCTTTATATCTTGCCTTTATCACCCTTTCCAGAACCTCCTGTTGTGCTATTACTTCTTTCATCTCCTTAAGCTTTTGTGATTTCTTTGATTTCTTATTTTTTGAGGTTTCACCTTCATATTTGGGAGTAAAAGCTTCATAATCCTGTGCAATTTCCATGGAGTGCTCTGGACTTTTGATGGTTGGACTTTCATCTTCCTTTCTGGCTCTGTATTTGAATCTGTGTAAGGAAAATTTAGAACAGTTGTCTTTTTCACTGTGGATTGCTCTGAGTTTGTTTCAAAATCTAGTTTCTTTTTATCTTTCTTGGGCTTTATGCTAGAATTTCTATCCTTTGGTGGTTTTGGGAGAGCTATCCTCCTCCTTGAGCTTCTCTGAGCAGTTGACTGCTTTTTGCCTTCTTTCTTCTTTTCATATATAGGTTGAGTTTGGGTCTCAAAACCCTCCCAGAAAAGAAAGTGCTGCCAAGTTCTTTCTCTTCGTCTCAGTTCTTCCAAAATGATCATTTTAATCAGGCCATAATGACAAAGGGTGTTTTTTATGCTTAAAGGTTTGGCTCTGATCTTCTTACACACTTTGTTTAGGCTCTTATGAAGGAAGAAAGGCAAATTCAGAAGGACCTTCCCTGTGAAGTGATCTAGAATTCTGAAATGATATAACATTAACTTATCATACCTGCCTTCTAAGGTTAAGTATAATTGAATACCTTTGAACAGATCTTTCTATTCATCTTCCAGATAAGAAACAGGGATTCTTTTCTTCCAGATTATGCCTCAGAATTCTGTCTTGAGGTATACCCTTAAATCCAAGTTCTTGGTCACTGTTGTTTTAAAACAACTTTGGCATGTTCTGGGTAATCCAGTTGTTGAAGCGATGGCAACTTCGTCAATTATCATTTCCAGAGAGTCCACGGTATCTTTCTTTCCATCGTATGACTTTGCAAAGACTTATGTTGTTTCCTGGTGATAACCTTCTTGTAACATTTCCACATATGTCATACAACCTGTGTCTGAGAATCGCTTATGCACCTCTGGATAAGACTGCAGAAAGGATAAAGTATTTAACTCCTTCCTCAAAAGTAACCCTCCTTGCTTCCTCGCCATCTGCAACTTGATCGTTGGTTGATTTGCACACGATTGACACAGTAATTTTTTTTATGACGAAAAGGTTGGCGCTAGTGAAAATGACCCTATGTTGTTAATTGAAATATGAAACCTCATTATAGAAATCTTGAACACCACGAGATCAAAATAAGAAATGGTGATTTGATGTCGCCGGATGACTGGTACTTTATCCTCTGTCTCCAATGATTATTTAGAGTTCGTCACCTCAAACCCCCCTTAATTGTCGCATGAAATACATGAGCACGATCTGTCATGATGTCCTTCTAAAATGTGATGAAACGGTATCATAATAATTTGCTTCCATTAGCTTGCCATGATGATTGTATGACATGTGTCCAGCATGTCCTTTTTGGGTTTCTGAGTCATTGGAGAAAAATTCGTGTTAGCGCTTTCACCGGCTCGCTTGCTACAAGGAGTACGGTTTAACCGTTGAAACCCGAGGCTTTCTCCAGCTAATGAAAACTTCAACACAGATGTTAGTTGTTGAAAGGGTTTTTCTCAAATTTTTAAAAGACCTTTTGAGGATCAATTTATTTCTAGGATGAAGTCTTAAATCCTATGTCGTGACACTTCTAAATTCTAAAAAAATATATATAGCATCCTATTAATGACCATGTTATCACCTACAAAATGGAACAAATTGACTGATCTATTCTGGGAGATAACAACTTGAAAAAGAAGTTGTCTCATTAAGGAAGATCTTAAGAAAATCTCAAGTACCAAAATACTTAACACATATTGGATGCATAGGTTAAACTTCATACAAAGAAGATACAAATGCCAACAAAAATTTTGAAGAAATATCCACACAGACAGTTGATGAGAAGTGGACCAGGATGTCGGAAAGAAGGAATGATTACAAAAGAGATGAATATCCAAGAAGACCTCCTACCTTCAGAAACCAAAAAGTCTTCACTCAGTATGAAGGAAACTACAGAAGAGTATATTTTGAACCCAGCTAGACCACACCACAAAGAACATCACTTAATCCCATGTATCAAAATTTCTTTCTTGGACATTGTTATACTTGTGGAAATTTTGGACACAAGGAAATCAATTGTAGAATCAATGAAAGGAATAACTACACAAGATACATGAATGGTGAAAATAGTAGATATGGAAATGTTCGCAGACTTGTTAATAGAAACTATAATCCATTTGATCCATTAATGGATGAAAATATTGTATGCTACAAGTGCAATAATCTTGGTCACAAAGCACGAGAT
>JASDQU010713063.1:16588-38688 GCA_032191745.1 Picea mariana
GGAGTGAGGGGGGTCTAAGTTAATAGGAATTTGACACGTTATGAGGAGCCCGCATTGGGAAAACCACCAACTCGGACCCCCCCCCCCACTATTGAATGAAGAAAGGTCAAGGGGGTCTGATATTCTCTACTAACCGTAGACTATTGAGATTAGTGAGCGTTTTAACACAAAGCACCAAAGTTGTCATATCACCTCAAAACTTAGGATAAAAACATTTTATGGGTTTTTGCATCTCCCATTTCTTCATTTTGTCACAAAGTGGTAAAAAATACATCATTTTAACTCAAACCAAAAGCATTTAATCATCTTTTAACAAGATTTTATTAAAACAAAACATACTAACCTATCTCCTAATCTAAGTACCTAGCACATTAACCCAAATTAATCTGTTGGGTTAACAATTACTCTAACCTAAGACATTTGGCTAAGATTAGACTGTTTAGCCAAATTTATTCACTATTCTATCTAATTCGGCTAAGATTAAATTGTTTATCCCAACTTATTCATTATTCTATCTGCATAAATTTAAAGGACTTAGTCATGGTTAGACAATATGAATCAAGCCAATATTATTCCATGGGTTTTTTCTTTTTTTCTTTTTTCATTTCTATACCCTCTTTTGAATTTTTTATATTTTTATTCTTTTCTTTTTATTTTATTTTCTTTTTCTTTTCTTTTTCCTTTTGTAAATCATTTGCAGAATAAAATATTATTTACAGTATAATGCAACTAGAAGAAAATATTATAATAACTAGGTGATCCTATGAAACATAGGGTTATAACAGTGGCTCCACTTGGGGATGCTGCTCTCCTTGTGAGGTGCCAAGAACCAACTACCTATTACTTTGAATCTCCTTCTTCTGTGCTTTTTCTGCATCCTGATCTACTTTATTCTGATGTACATTTTGTGATCCAGATCAATGGCTCAATGCCTTCTCTTCGAGCTTCAACCATATGATAAAAATAACCTCACACGTGACATAAAAGTAAAATTAAAAGTGGCTTGTACAATGAAATGAGTGACTAAGATCTTCATTCTGGTGGAACATAATGTTTGATCATCCTACCATTTATGGGTCCTCCTGGCAGATCTAGTCCATCATTGTCCTTGAGTAAGAATGCATTGTTTCCTCTATATGCTTGGATGATGAAAGGGCCTTTCCACAAATTGTATAACTTCCCATGCTTTCCCTTATCTTCATTTCTAGAATCCCATTTCAGTACTACATCACCCAATTTGAAATGATCTTCCTTGGTTCTCCTTTCATAAATTTTCTTGATACTTTATTGAATCAACTGGGTATGGTTATACACCTCCTCTCTGGACTGTTGTAGTTGGATCATCTGATTGATCCTCCTTTGGATTTCATTAGGATCTACTTGTACTTTTTGTAACAACTTCATAACAGGAACACCCAAAGAGGCGGGGAAGAAAGCATCAGTCCCATATATCAACTGGTATGGGGACATACCAATTGATCCTTTTTTTGTTAGCCTGTCAGCCCAAAGTGCATGAACCAACTTGTTGTGCCAAGATTTCTTGTTTTCCTGCAACATATTCTAGATGATATTTACCAAACTTTTATTAAAGGACTCTTCCATCCCATTTCCCTGAGGGTAATAGTTTGTAGAGTGTCCCAAAGTAATCTGATACTTGCTAAAAAATTATATCATCCTTTTTGATCTGAAGGCTACTGCATTATCTATTATAATCTTCCTAGGGCATCCAAAACGAGATAGAATGTTAGTTTCAAATAATTTTATAATGATAGAGTCAGTGGCTTGCCTGGATGGTACAACTTCAATCCACTTTGTGAAGTAGTTTGTAGCTATGAGGATCCACTTATGTTGGCCTGAAGGAGGGTGAAATCCCCAATAAAATCTAAACCCTAATGTTGGAATGGAGCTTCAACCAAAATAGGTTTCAAAGGAAAAGGAAAAAGTTTCATTTTTCCTTCAAAGATTTGGCACTTGTGACAGGAGGTTACCTTTTTATGGACGTATGCAAACAAGGTGGGCCAGTAAAAACCATCTTTGAGAATTTTGTTAGTAGTAGTATTCCAAATTAAATGCCCACCATAATCTCCTTCATGGAACTCCTGCAATGATTTGTCAGCTTCATATTTTCATAAAAAATGAAGTAAAATTCCTCCATCATATTTCTAGTAAGGATTTCCATTCAGAATGCAATATTTCAATGATTTAAGTTTTAAGAATCTAGATTTAGTCTTTGTAAAACCAGGAGGAGCTTCCTGAAGAAATGTTTTGTTTGAGCCTTAGACGGATTCTTTTTTTGTAAATATTTTCTTTATTGTTTTTTTGTTTATTTTTGGCTTAATAAATGACTCCATAACCCAACAGAAGGCAACTGGAACTACAGAAGAAGTTCTTAGAGCATCGCAGGGACAAATCTATCCCCCATGGAGCCTAATGTTAGCACCAATTCTCACAAAGTCATGAGCGTCGAACACATCACAAAGAAGAAGTCCATTTCGGGCCTACGATCAAGCGAGCGGGCTTTTGTTTTCAGCAGCAAGGATCTACAGATGGAGCAGATCAACGGTCATCGGGTAGGCTTGAGCCATGAAATTGCATGAGGTAGAGTGCATGGGCCCATTTCTTATCACCAAAGTCACGAAATGATGAGCTATTTCGTCTTTTCGGCTACCCGGACTTCAAAGGACGAAGGGTTGTTCTCTTCCACTACATTGGGAAACCCTGAAACCTGAAACACGAACTGTAAAAGTGCCTGGGAGCCATTTCGACATTTCAGCTATCGAGAGTTCACGAGACAAGGGAGCCACTCTTCCACTGCATCAGGAATCCCGAAACACGAAATGTAAAATCCGCCCACAATCCATTTCGGAATTCCGGCTACCGGAAGTTCAAGAGACAAGGGGTGCTTTCTTCCACTGCATTTCGAAACCCTGAAACCCGAAGTGTGAAATGTAAAAGCGCCCAAAAGCCATTTCGACATTCCAACTACCTGAAGTTCAAGAGACAAGGGGTGCTTTCTACCACTTCATTTCGAAACCCTAAAACCCAAAGCTCGAAATGTAAAAGCACCCAAAAGCCATTTCGGCATTCTGGCTACATGGAGTTTAAGAGACAAGGGGTGCTTTCTTCCACTGCATCGGGAATCCCTGAAATCCAAAATGCGAAATATAAAAGTGTCAGGGAGCCATTTCGCCATTTCGGTGACCAAGACTTCAAAGGACGAAGGGTTGTTCTCTTCCACTACATTGGGAAACCCCGAAACTCGAAACACAAACTGTAAAAGTGCCCAAAATCCATTTTGACATTCCATCTACCGGGAGTTCAAGAGACAAGGGGTGCTTTCTTCCACTACATCGGGAATCCCTGAAACCCAAAACGCGAAATGTAAAAGTGCCCGGGAGCCATTTTGGCATTTCAGCCACCGGGACTTGAAAGGACGAATGGTTGTTCTCTTCCACTGCATCGAGAAACCTTGAAACCCGAAACATGAACTGTAAAAGTGCTTGGGAGCCATTTCGAAATTTCGGCTATCGGGAGTTCAAAGGAAAAAGGGGTTACTCCTTTATGTTTTCAGTCTCGGCCACCCTCCATGGAAAAGGTAGTTAATGAATATTGACCAGGTGGTTGAGACCTCAGCTCAAGCCATGAATGCAGGGCTTGGAGGTGCTGGCAGGTAGTCTTCCCAAGATCGTCCTATGTGCAAGTTTTCTCAAAAGAGTCATGTCGATCTGATGTCCTCGAATGATCATAAGAACCTGTGCATGCTAAGTTAGACTTTAATGTCTCACCTACCCTCTTGCTTCCAAGAGAGAGAATTTCTTTGAGTATATATACTCAATTTTTGTATTTTTGTAAGGATCGATGGTAGAGCTAAGCTCCTGACTATAAAGATTTAACAAAGCCTCTAGTTCTTTGGTTATACAAATGATATTTTGATATTTCTTGTTTAATGGAAGCCAACCTCCTCCTTTCCTCGTTCCTCTGAATCTGAAAGCCCAGGTATGGATGATCCAGTCCGATGTTGCTGTAACTATATAATGCATGTTTGATTGTATTAGTTCCACAACGTTTGAGTTTTAATTTTAAGTTTCTCTAGTCTGAGAGGATCTCATATCTGAGACTTTTCCCCTTTCTTTTCTTTCACTTACCCGCCACTATGCAAATTTACCGGCCTAAGTTAAATCAAGACCTCACATGTCCTTGTTGTTCCAACCCAGTTTTCTGAGTGAGTGATATTGTTCTAAGTTTACTTACATTCGATCACCCCCTTTTTGACAAACCATGACATAAATTGATGGGCCTTAGGCTTACTCTTGCTGCAATCTAGGAGTGACTTATGTAGCCAATATTTATGGTGTTGTTGTCGGGGATGAAGTTGAAAATTTTTGTTGGGATTGAACGACATTGAGCCTCTGATTCTGAAGGTGCATCAGGCATCAGAACCTTGTGAGATTGCTACTGTGCACCTGACGAATCCATTGTGACAAATCCACTGTGGTGAACCTGCTGTTTTAGTTTTGGTTTCTAGAGGTAGGCACACACAGTCCCATCCATTGTTGCCTCTATCTACACCTGAAGCTGATCCAGAGGTGATTTTAAAAAAAGGAAAGGTCCCTAAAGGAGAAACTTCCATTGTCGAACCAGGTAATCTACCATCTCCTTCTATAGGAACTCCATTTTCTTCTTCTCATCTTCCTAGTAGACCTATTTCTAAATTTTCTCATTTCCTGAATTTCAGGAGTGTTCTTGCTGAGTTTTCCCCTCTTGGTCTGGGATTGGAGGGAGAAATCCTTGTCACTCCCCTCTCCCCTTAAGTTGTACCTTGGCATAGACCCAGGACCATAGAAGATTTCCCCGCTCCTAGCTTTACCACTCCTCCTCTTGTTACTATTGATGCTACTACACAGAGAAAAGCATCTGCTGATTCAAGCCCTTTAGCCTTCTCTTTGAATCCCCCATTGTTTCCCCTTCCATCTGGAAGCTCATTTCTAGTATCCCCTATTCTAGCTCCTTCTCCTCTGAGTTCTCCTCCACCTAATATTCCTATGGCAGGAGAAAATCCCCCCATGACCAGAATGGAGGCTATAATAGCTGCTAGGTATGATCCCCTTGTGTTACCTCAACCTCTCAATGCCCTTCCAGTAGATGGCTACCTTAAGCAGCTTCCCCAGTTTACAAGCGAAGGGGACATAGATGCAAATGAACACCTTGAAGCCTTTTACAGTTTTACGGATGATCATGTTATCATGCATGTTGACATATGGATGAGAATTTAATTCCATAGCCTTGAAGGAGAGGCTAGAAAGTGGTTTAGGGCCCTGCCTCCTGGATCTATTGATGGGATTGAGGCTTTGGATAATGATTTTTTGAGATAGTGGAGAGACAAAAAAGACTTCATGTATTACATGACAGGGTTTGGGTCTTTTAAGATAAAGGAAGGAGAGTCTGTCTCTGACTTCTCCAAGAGATTCAAAAAAATGTACAATAAGATCCCTACTGAAATAAATCCCTTAGAAGCCTCTGCTAAGATCACTTATGCTAGTGCTTTTGATCCCAATTTCTTCCTTTTGTTGAGGGAAAGGAGAGCAACTACACTGGCTCACATGCAAGATGCAGCCGTGGAAGTAGAATCTAACATATTGGCGGTTGACTGAATCAGGAATAAGGTCGATAGAGACATATCCAGGAAGAGACCTGAAACCTCCCCATCCAATTCCTCTCCCCTTCCCCTTCAGTTGGATGAAGTAATTAAAGTGCTAGAGTTGTTTTCAGCTAGAATGGAAAGGTGGGAGTTGGAAGGGAATCCCATGTACAGAAATCCCCAAAATAATGATAACAGAGGCTTCAAGAGGCCCAAAAATAATACGCCACAGGCTTTGCCAAGGGAACAAAGGAGAAAAGATAGATATGAGTAGAGGATTCAAGCCCCTCTCCAAAATAATCTAGTTGCCCATGAGGAAGGAGAGGAGATTGATGATCTCAACCCTGAAATTCACTATATTGAAGACACTTTCCCTTTTCCCCATTTGACTCAATCTATATGAATAATCCCTTATGAACAGTCAAGTCAATGAGTTGGGTAAAGGGGAAAAGGCCAACAACACTCCTAACAGATATCATCTCAAGTCAAAGAAGAAAGAAGGGAATTTTGATAGCCATGATCAACCCCTCATAGAAGAAAAGCCTACTAATCCTGTAACCATCACTACTAAAGAAAGGAAATCTCAGAATACTTCACCAGTGGAAAAAGAACCTGTCTCTGAGGTAAGGGAATCTCCTAAGCCTTTTCCCTATTGTAGTTTTGAGCATGAAATTCAAAAGATTATAATTCTTGTACCCCTCTTAGAGCTAGTTAAAAATGAAGATTTCAAAAGGTCCCTCTCCAAACTGCTATAATCTGAGTCCCCCTGGCCTTCCTCAGACTCGGTAAATATTCAAGATGAGAAGCCAACCATCGTCTTAGGTCCCATGGTAGAATACAGAGATGATTCATCCCCTCCCTTCTACACATCCCTGCACATACATGATAAGGTGCTGCATAATTGCCTCATGGATTCAGGAGCTTCCCACAACCTTATGCCCAAAATAGTCATGGAAGAATTGGGACTGGAAGTGACAAAGGCTTATCACGATTTGTACTCTTTTGATTCAAGGAGGGTGCAATGCCTTGGATTCATCAAAGACTTGGTGGTCTCTTTATTTCAGCTACCAATGAAGAGTGTGGTCATGGACATTGTAGTATATGATGTTCCCCCCAAGTTCGGCATGTTTTTGTCAAAATCTTGGATTAGAAAACTTGGAGGAACATTATAGATGGATCTCACATATGCCACCATTCCAGTATTTGGAGGGGAATATAGGAGGTTGTACAAAGAAGCTCAACTGGCCTACATTGTTAGTGACGAAGCAAACCCCACTAATCATCCCATCTTTTTACTTGACACTGATTTGGGGTCTAGTTTATTGCAGATCACTGAGACTCCTGAAGCCCCTTTTCAAATTAGAAAGAAAACCATATTTAATCACAAGACACCTCCTCCAACCACCTCTGTTTGGAAAATGTTCTTCGACGGAGCTTCTTCTAGTGAAGGCGTTGGCGCTGGAGTGGTTCTTATGTCCCCTTGGCAGGAAACCATATCCTTTTCATACAAGCTAGAATTTGAAGCTACCAATAATGTGGCAGAATATGAAGCTCTTGTTCTAGGTATGAGGGCTGCAAAGAAAAGGGGAATTGAGGAGCTAGCAGTGTTCAGAGATGCTGAGTTGATAATCCAACAAGTTAGGAATACTTATCGGGCTAAGCATCCTCGGCTCAGGGGTTACAAAAATGAGGTGTGGGATCTGATTGATAATTTCTTCTTGGCTTTCAACATTTCTTTTATTCCTAGAGAGGAAAATACTTTGGCCGATTCCTTAGCTTTCTTAGCTAGTTTGTTCAGGATCCCTTTGCCACCTAAGATCAAATATGGGGTCGAGATTGGGGTCGAGATAAGATACAGGCCATTTGTTCTAGACATTATCAAGCATTGGAAGGTATTTGAAGACGATCTTGAAATCGAAAAATTTCTTCATTCCGTCAACGAATTTTCTGCATTGCACATTGATCAGGAGCCTGATCTTGAAAGTCACCCTCACCCTGAAGTATTTTTAAATAAAATTGATAATCACCATATTATTCACCTGCCTAGCAATCACATTCTGAAGGGACTGGTCCCTTTAGAAAGACTGTTCGATGGGAATGATGTGGTAGTAAAGGGTAGGGTTTCAAATGGATATGATGATACAACGAAGTGCAATATTGACACACAAGAGTAGCCTAAGTTTGTCAAGTTGTCAAGCAGTTTGACTAAAGAACAAAGGGTCGAGTATACTGAGTTATTACAAGAATTTGCTGATGTGTTTGCATGGACCTATGAAGACCTCAAGACATATGACACGTTTGTCATTGAACACAATATCCCACTGAAGGAAGAGGCTAGGCCATTCAGGCAGAAGCTAAGACAGATAAATCCCATGTTGCTTCCTGTCATGGAGAGAGAAGTGAAGAAGTTGTTAGATGCCCAAATCATTGTCCCCTTGAGATATTTTGAGTGGGTGACCAATTTGGTTCCCGTGAGGAAGAAAAGTGGAGAAATCAGGCTCTATGTCGATTTTAGGAACCTGAACAGGTGCTCAAAGAAAGACAACTATCCTTTGCCCCACATGGAACACACATTGCAGAGGGTAACCGGTGCATCTAGAATATCCATGATTGATGATTTTTCTGGCTATAATCAGATATCAGTCATCCTGAGGACAGAGAAAAGACATCCTTCACCACTCTTTGGGGGACATTCATGTATGCCAAAATGCATTTTGGACTAATGAATGCAGGAGCAACATTTCAGCGAACCATGGACATAGCTTTCATCAGGGAGAAAGATTAATTTGTGGTGATCTATCTGGATGACATTACAGTTTTCTCCAGGTCTGATAAAGAGCACTGTTGTCACTTGAGGAAATTTTTCTTGAAGTGTCGGAGGTTTGGCCTTTCCTTAAATCCCAAGAAATCTTTGTTTGCTATGAAGGAGGGGAAACTATTAGGCCATATAGTATCAATAGAGGGAGTGAAAATTGATCCAAGCAAAGTAGAGGCAATTCAGACTCTGTCACTTCCCAGGTCTAGAAAGGAATTTCAGGCTTTCTTAGGGAAGATTAACTTTTTGAGGAGGTTCAACTCAAATTTTGCTGAGTTGGTGAAACACATCACAACCATGCTCACAAAGGGAAATGAAGTAAAATGGACTGTTGAACCCAGGGAATCTTTTATCCAAATAAAAAGGGCATTGATTGAGGCACCTGTGCTGATCAGTCTTGATTATTCTAAGGATTTCCTATTTTTTTCTTTTGCTTCTTTTGATACATTAGCAGTGGTCTTATTGCAGAAAAACAGGGAAGGGTGAGAGAAACCCATTTCCTTCTTTAGTAAGGCATTGAGAAATGAAAAAATAAGGTATGAGATCATGGAGAAGCAGACCTATGCCTTGGTGAAATATCTCAAATATTTTAGAGTCTATGTCTTGCACTCAAAAGTGAATGCATATGTTCCTTTAGCCTCTGTGAAGTGCATCCTTATACAACTTGACATAGATGGGAGAAGAGGTAAATGGATTGCTAAGATCCGGGAGTTTGACCTGAAGATAAAGCCCACCAAGTTGATAAAAGGGAAGGGTTTATCCAAGATGCTAGTTGAATCCAATTGTAATGCCTTGGGGGTTAGCTTCATCAACGCTTTCTTAGGAAATCAACAAGCTGAGTCACCCAGAAAAAGCTTTCAGGGTGACTTATCACTAGCAGAATGCAACTGGTACAGAGACATTTTACACTTTCTGGAAGAATTAAAGCCTCCTGATGGGATGGGAAAAAGAAAGGCAAGAGATTTAAAGCTCAAAGAGGTTAGATATTGACTTATTAACCAATCCTTGTACTGGAGAGATCCTCTAGGGGTGTTTATGAGGTGTCTGAACCCACAAGAAGCCCAGAAAGTTATGTTTGATTTCCATAGCGGCCTTTGTGGAGGTCATCATTTCTGGAAGACCACAACCCACAAAATTCTTAGGGATGGGTACTACTGGCCCACCTTATTCACTGATGTCTACAGAGAGGTCAGAACTTGCATCAAATGCCAAAGGTTCTCAAGAAAGTAGCAGCTCAAATCTCTTCCACTAAAGCCTGTAGTAGCTTCAACACCCTTTCAACAGTGGGGGTTGGACTTCATTGGAGAAATTCATCCTCCTTCAAGTGGCCAACACATATGGATCCTGACTACAACAGACTATTACACCAAGTGGATAGAAGATTCCCCCACCAGAAGTGCTTCACACAAGGTAATTATCAGCTTCTTGGAGGATATCATAGCCAGATTTGGTTGTCCTAGCAGAATTGTCACTGATAATGCCGCTTATTTCAATTCTGAGCCTCTGGTTAAGTTCTGTGAGTAGTTCAAGATTTCACTAATTCACTCCACTCCCTATTATCCTCAAGGAAATGGACTAGCAAAATATTCCAATAAAAGTCTAATCAAACTCATTAAAAGGTTATTGGAAGACAATAAGAGGGCCTGGGATTCAAAACTCAAGTTTGCTCTATGAGTCGATCGAGTGACAACAAAGAAGTCCTTGGGCACCTCACCTTTTCGACTTGTTTATGGGATGGAGGCTATTTTTCCCACGTAGCTCGCTTTACCTGTAGCGAAATTCTTCCAAGACCATGAAGGAGAGTCAGACCATATAGTCAGAAGGATTCATCAAGTGGTGGAACTGAAATAGATCAAGGAGTAGGTAATGGACCTAGCTCACAATCATCAGTAGAAGATCAAGCAGGATTTTGACAGGAAGGTCAAGAAGGAGGAATTCAAGCTGAGAGATTTGGTGCTTAAATGGGATGCACCCAGGCATGATAGGGGAAAACACAACAAGTTTGATGCCCTTTGGATCAGGCCCTTCAAAATCTCTGAAGTATTCTTAAATAACACGTACATGTTGTAGGATTTGGAGGGTGAAGAAGTCTTTAGCATCCCAGTAAATGGGTATTTCCTAAAGAAATGGTTTGTTTGATCCTTAGATAGCTCCTTTGTTTTGTAAATATATTTTATTTTTTTTTCGGCTTAATAAATGACTCCATAACCCAACAGAAGGCAATTGGAACTGTAGAATAAGTTCTTAGAGCATTGCAGGGACGAATCTATCCCCCATGGAGCCTAATGTTAGCGCCAATTCTCACAAAGTCATGAGCGTCGTACACAACACAAAGAAGAAGTCCATTTTGGGCCTACGATCAAGCGAGCGAGATGTTGTTTTCAGCAGTGAGGATCCACAGATGGAGCATATTGACGATCATCGGGTAGGATTGAGTCACAGAATTGCATGAGGTATAGTGCATAGGCCCATTTCTTATCACCAAAGTCATGAAATGATGAGATATTTTAGCTTTTCAGCTACCGAGACTTCAAAGGACAAAGGGTTGTTCTCTTCCACTGCATCGAGAAACCCCAAAACCTGAAACATGAACTGTAAAAGTGCTTGGGAGCCATTTCGGCATTTCAGCTACCAGGAGTTCAAGAGACAAGGGATCTTCCACTACATTGGGAATCCCCAAAACCTGAAACATGAAATGTAAAATCTTCCCACAATCCATTTCGGCATTCCGACTACCGGGAGTTCAAGAGACAAGGGGTGATTTATTCCACTACATTTCAAACCGCTGAAACCCAAAGTGTGAAATGTAAAATCACCCAAAATTCATTTCAGCATTCCAGCTACCAGGAGTTCAAGAGACAAGGGGTTCTTTCTACCACTACATTTCGAAACCCCGAAACCCAAAGCGCAAAATGTAAAAGCGCCCAAAAGCCATTTCATCATTCTGGCTACCGAAAGTTCAAGAGACAAGGGGTGATTTCTTCCACTGCATCGGGAATCTCCGAAAGCCGAAACGTGAAATGTAAAAGTGCCCAGGAGCCATTTCGACATTTCGGCCACCGAGACTTCAAAGGATGAAGGGTTGTTCTCTTCCACTATATCGGGAAACCCGAAAACCCAAAACGTAAATTGTAAAAGTGCCCAAAAGCCATTTCGGCATTCCAGCTACTGGGAGTTCAAGAGACAAGGGATTCTTTCTTCCACTACATCGGGAATCCCCGAAACCCTAAACGTGAAATGTAAAGGTGCCCAGGAGCCACTTCGGCATTTCGGCCACCGGGACTTCAAAGGACGAAGGGTTGCTCTCTTCCACTGCATCAGGAAACCCCGAAACCCGAAACGCGAACTGTAAAAGTTCCTGGGAGCCATTTCGACATTTTGGCTACCGAGAGTTCAAAGGACAAAGGGGTCACTCCTTTATGTTTTTAGTCTTGGCCACCCTCCATGGAAAAGGCAGTTAATGAATATTGACCAGGTGGTTGAGACCTCAACTCAAGCCATGAATGTAGGGCATGGAGGTGTTGGTAGGCAGTCTGCCGAAGATCGTCTCGTGTGTAGGTTTTCTCAAAAGAGCCATACCGATCTAATGTCCTCAAATGATTAGAATGACCTACGCACACTAAGTTAGACTTTATTKTCTCACCTACCCTCTTGCTACCAAGAGAGCGAATTGCTCTTAGTATATATACTTAGTTTTTGTATTTTGGTAAGGATAGATGGTAGAGCTAAGCTCYCGACTGTAAAGCTTTAACAAAGCCTCTACTTCTTTKCTTATACAAATGATATTCTGAGATTTCTTATTTAATGGTAGCTAACCTCCTCCTTTCCTCGTTCCTCTGAATATGAATGCCCGGGTATGGATGATCCAGTCRGGTGTTGCTGTAACTATATAATGCATGTTTGATTGTATTATTTCTGMAACGTTTGAGGTTTACTTTGAAGTTTCTCTGGTCTGAGAGGATCTCATATTTAAGACTYTTCCCCTTTATTTTCTTTCACTTACCCACCACTATGAAAATTTACTGGCCTAAGTTAAATCAAGACCTCGCATGTCCTTGTTGTTCCAACCCAGTTTTCTGAGTGAGTGATATTGTTCCGAGTTTACTTCCATTCGATCACCTCTTTTTTAACAAATCATGACATAAACTGATGGGCCTCAGGCTTACTCCTGCTGCAATCTAGAAGTGACTTCTGTAGCCAACAAAACCAAAGGGAATTTTCACATACATGAAATCTCCCCACGGTGTAGTGAAAGTTGTTTTTTCCTCGTCATCAGGGTGGATAAGGACTTGGTTATAGATAGAAAAACCATCTAGCAAAGAGATCCTACTGGATCCAACTACTATCTATAAGATGTGATCCATTTTGGGAAGAGGATAGTTGTCTTTAAGGGAAAACGTGTTGAGGTTCGTGAAATCAATGCAGAGCTCGATTTCTCCAGTTTTCTTTCTAGTAGGAACAAGATTTGAAACCCATTTTGAAAATCTTAAGGGGACTATTATTTTTGCATCATACATTTTCTTTATTTCTTTTTCTATCAGAGGCATTAACTTTGGGTTGATTCTCCTAAGTTTTTGCTTGAATGGTTTATGTTCTTATTTTATAGGGATCTTGTGTTGCATTATGCTAGTCTCATAAGACTTCAAATCCTCATATCTCCAAGCAAAGACATCTACAAATTCTTTGAACAACTCAATATATTTTTGTTTTTTCTCAGGAGGTAAATATTTGGATAGCTTGATCAGTTTTTTTTTTTCATATGTTCCTATGTAAACATTCCTCAACCTCTTTTCCACTAGGTTCAGTTTTTGGATTTTTTGATACATCATTGAAATCAAATAGTTCTTCTAAAGGAACCAACCCTCTAAGTAAAATATTATTTTTCAATTGCAAAATATCATCTTTTTCATTTATTTCTTCTGAATCTAGTTTATTTACACTGTCGTCATATAAATCTAGTTTATTTACATTATCATCACCTAAATATTGTTTATTTACACTATCATCACTATCTTCATCAATGTTTGTACACTCAAAATCAATTTTTAGACTGCAGGAAATCATCAGTTTGCTCATCATTGCCAAACACTTGCCAGTACCTGATATTTGTAAATTCTAACCTTGTACAATATCTATTGCAAATAGATATTCAGAAAAGAACAGAAAATATACAATGGCAAATACAAACATTACACAGATATTTTTTCCCTGGAAACCCAAACCAAGAAAACCAACATATTCTATATTCATTCATTGTATTACAATGTTTACAACACAAAATACATATAAGAGMCAGCGGCATCCAAAACCCTAACCCAGTGACCTAGATTAGTCCAAAAACCTAATTCCTTAACCGAAAATAGAAAACCATCAGCAAAGAAACCATGTGCTGAAAAACCACCTAAATATAATGTCGYCCCGATGCAAAAAAAAAAAAATTAGGGGTTCTTCCCCTGAACTTCTGCACGGGGGGCCTAGAAGCCCCCCCTCTAACCCCCCTGTGCACCTGACRTAGATGCTCAAACTCTACTACTCATGAAAATAATATAACACATACCCAACAATATTGTCTGGGACAGTCGGTCTGCATTTCACCTCTACTATGCATTGGTGATTTAGATGGAAACATATTTTACACATCACTGCTAAAGTAGCCAGTCCATCTGCAAGTATTTTTTGGCCTATGGGAATTGTATGCAAGTCAATTTCAGTGAAACATTGTAGAAAATCCAAAAAAACATTTCTATAAGCTCTGAGTCTAGGATGTTTGGCATAATACTCACCTTTGATTTGTTTAATGAAAAGTTCATAATGGCCTCTTACCATAATATTTTTGGCACCAAGTTTCTTCAACAACTTTAGGTTGAGCATCAATGCTTCATACTCAGATATGTTATTGGTGCACTAGAAATTTAATTTATAAGAGTGGATTTCTGAATACCTCACTTTATGATTATGCATCCACACCCTAGCTCCAACTCCTTCTTTGCTAACATCTCCATCAAAATCCATACTTGAGAAAGTTTATGTTGGTTCATTAGTTTCTGTTGTCACCATTTTACTTTCCTAAGTGATTACTTGATTTTCCTCCAGGCTAGATGCATCATCTTCTAATTGCACAATTTGACTATCCAAGTCACCAACATTATATAAAATGAAAGATTCCAAGTCAGAATGAACATAGTACAAGGGATAGTTATGTGTCTTCTCTTAACTGCTGACCGTGTATTTCATCAGAGTCTCTTTGTACAATCTTCTTTGTTGACAAAATACAAGAATGGTGGCATAAGACATGTCTAAATATAAATTACCCTTCAACTTGGCACCCCATGATCGAGATAATAACATACCATATTTTGGAGGAATATATGCAACAACAATATCCATCACCATGCTTTTAGCTAGGATTTGAGACATGATAATACACAAGTCTTTGATCAGACCTATGAATTTAACCTTTCTTGAATCAAAAGAGTATAATTCCTTGTAAGTCCTGGTGATATCAAGCCCCAATTTCTCCATCACAACCTTGGGCATAAGATTGTGTGAAGCACTAGAATCCAACATGGCATTGTGTAATGTCTTGTCATGGATATTCAGACTGATGTAAAAAGGAGGAACAAATCCATTGTCAATTTGTACCTCAACCTCAAGACCAAATAACATCTCAGGTTGGTCATCAACAACATTCACAATGTGTGTGCCTACTCCTGATTCTATGTTTAATGCTTTGATAACCTATGATATGTAAGCATTTATGTTCACTAGTTCTATCAAAGGAATAGGGATTTTTAGTTTGTCCAGCTCATTTTCCAAGATGAAAGTGGTTGGAGTTCTTCTTTGGCTCTGCGATTTTGATTTTTCAACCAATTTTTTTTGTGTAGTAGTACTTGGCTGACTTGTGGGTGCAATCTCGGTTTGAGTTGTTCTTGGTGAAGATTCATGATATCTTTTTGCAGGAGTCTTTGAATTATTCTTTTCAGGAACTTTCTTAGGAGTAGTATATGAGGTTTTCTTAGCCTCAAGAACTTTCTTATTTTCAACAACTCTCTTAGTTGGGTTTTTGTTAGACTTCTTTCTTCTCAATTTCTATTATCTGTGGACTTCCATTATTGCATTCTTGAAGGCTTGTTGTTATGACTCTTCCTCCTCTACTTCAGTCTATGAAAGGAGAAAAAGTTCTTGTTCTTCCTGAGTGAGAAAAATGGAATCTTTATCATTAACCCCCATAAGGTTTATGTGAATGTCATCCAACACCTCAATTACCTCTTCCCCTTCACCAACATAGTTTTCTTAAAGAGGGGGCCTAATCTACTGATCAATACCTCTTTGTTCACTTTGGTCTCTGGGCTCTCTCTGTGTGATTTGGGGAGGGTTCCTTCCAAAATTAGGATTTTGAATCTGAGGAGCAGGTTGATTCTCTCTAGGCGGGTTTCTATCATTGATTTGCAATATTTCCATCATTATCTCCATGGTCCTTACTAAAGAATCAATCTTCACATATGAAGTAGAAGTGGAAGGTTCTTCTTTAATTGTAACTCTCCTTTCATTTCTCTATCGGTTTCTCCTAGCCAACAAATTGTCTTCAACTCTTACAACACTCTTCTGCATATCTTCAAGAGTGGTAGAATTTCTTTCTTTCAGTTGGTATGACATATCAACATTGAAACCATCAGGGAACTTCATTAAGGACAATCCTTGAGGGGGTTTGATATCAGCAGGAATTTCATTATAGATATTATTAAAATGAATGCAATAGTATTGTACTGATTTTCCTTGATTTCTTTTGATATTTTCATATTCTGATAAAATTTGGAGAAGGTTTTTCTTTACCTCCCATCTGTCAAGAAAACTTCGGTGAAAAGAAACAATATCAGCAATGCTATCAACATGTAATGCCTTAAACCATTTTTTGACCTCACCATTTAAACTTTGTGCAAAAAGTCTCATCTATACATCTGCCTCATCAACTTCCTGCAAATCAAAGTAATCATTCATTTTATACACATGTTGTTGTGCATTAAGGGATCTGGTACCATCAAACTGAGGGAGCCTGGTTTGATAGTCCCGGGGCATGCCATGTAAGGGATAAGATAACCCCAAGGGAGCATATCTCGCTACCATGATTGGTGGAGGAGGYTGAATGACAACTTGTATGATTGGAGAAGAGGTGATAGAAGATGTAGAGGAAGGAGGGCTGGGAGGTATGGATTGAGTTACTTGAGGATTGACAGAAGATGTAKCAATAGAAATGGTAGAAATATCAACACTTTGGACAAAGMTTGGTCAAGATTTGATGCTATATCTTGTAGTTTTTCAAACTCTTGAAGGATTCGTTGATCAAAATTTGTTCTAGAGGAGAGTCTTTCAGGGGTTTTAGGTTGGAGGATGGTTTGATCTAGTACTATTTCTTCCACAAAGCTATCAGATTTGGTTCTGAAAAGGATATGCTCAAAATATAGGTCAAACTCAATATCCCGAATTGTGATAAATTTCTCTGGAAGAGAATTATCCCTAAGAAGAGGACTGCTACTCCCTTGACCTTCTGTTGTGTTTCTTTTTCTGAATATTTTTTCTGGATTATCTACTATTGTTACAAGTTCTGGATCAGGATGATATCTAGTGTGAATTATTTTTGGATCCAGAACTTTAAATTTTAAGAGATCTAAATTAATATATACAAAACTTCAACAACCTCTGAAAATTTATCTCTTTGAAAGTTAGATCTATGATTTGTTCAAAAATAAAGTTTTCTTTATCTAGGGAAAAGAAATCATAAAGATGAAAAACTAATTGTTCTTCCCCAGTATGGTCGCCACTATTTTAGCACTCTGTAATTCCCAGATGTTTTCAGGGGCAGAAGAAATTGACAGAGGTAACTTACCAAGACTACTTTTGAAACTGGGATCTAGCCCAGCCAATTTCAGAGAGGGATCTATCTTTAGGATTTAGATATGTTTGAGTTTAAGATATTAGGCTAGTTAAAATAATCTGATTTTGTTGTTTTGTTTATAAAGATTGGATGAAGTATTTCATTTAAACATCCATTGGGATATGGGGTCTGTGTTAAATATTAAGATTGGATACATCTTTTATAAGATTTCTTCATAGGGTGAGATAGTGAGAATGTTGTATCTATTAGAATTAAATGTGATGGAAAGATAGAACAGGTGAGAGATTCAACCAAGAAAAGAAGAAGTTAAGAATTTCTTTACTTAATATCAGAAGAATAACATGCAGATCACTAAAGACCAGAAATAGAGTGCATGAGACAAATTTTGTTCATTAACTTCCTTTAAACGAATAGAAATAGAAAACAAAATGATTACAGAATAAGATAAACATTAACACAACAAGATGAACATCACCAACATCCAAATGCAAGAATCCTATGAATCTGTCTTTTTATTACTGGTCGATCTTCTCAAAAAGATTACAAAGATAGATTCTTGGGCAAAAAAATCAACCGTCAATACTTCAAAGTAAGAAGTATTTATACAACAATTACATATGATCCTATCATTAATGACTAGGATATGGTGGAGTAAAAATATAACTAACTAGATCAAAAATTACAAAATAATAGGATTGTTGATGATCTGTTTGAATCCCTGGTGTTGATTCTAGGGGAAGTAGTTGGTGATTCATCAACTTGACTTTGACTGTCTTCCTACTAAATTGGACATCCACATCATCTCTACTCGAGTAAAGCACATAGGTATTCCCATTTCTTTTGACTAGGGATGGAAACGTTGAGTAACCTTCTATATGTCTCGTCCATCTCAGTGTATTTGGAAAAGGTAGGCTTTGTGATGAAGATGTATTTAATCTAATGCTGGATGCTCGGGTCCAACTGTAGAATTTCCAAGAAATCCTTGCCAGTTATGCTCCCTTATATGCCTACAAATTTATAATCATCTTTCGCTATTGTGAGGATATTTTGTTTGTAGTCTGAGAGAGTAATAAGCTTATCATTGTTCACAAGTAAACCTGGAAGACCTTTCTTGTGCAGTGAATCAACCTTGCCGAAAAACCTCTGCACTCCAATGTCTATTGTTTGGGCCTTCTCCTCCAATTGCATCATAAATCCTTTCTTGGTCAAAAACTTCTTGACCTCAAGGATTGTCTCTGTCCTATATTCAATTTACAAGTCTTCCATATTTTCTTTGGTCTTAGAATTTAAGAATCTGATGATTTAAGTGGCCTCTGTGGGCCTCTCTCCAATTCTTCCCTTATCTTTGTTGGAGAAATTTATATTTTCAGCGCACTAGTTCAGTGGGAGTTAACTGACTAGTTTTATTTTAGACTTTCTAATCTTAGACCATCTCTATTATGCATGCATTCCTAATTATAGGATTTCATTTCTGATATGAGTGAATATCACTCATCCATTGATTAGATAATAATATACATTGATTCTCATTCTTCATTCTGTATCTCTCTTCCTTTTCTTAATAAGATTTGTTTGCGTATGCTTTATCTAGATCTCTTGTGTAGGTTTCCATGAAAAAATAACATGGTATCAGAGCTATGCTACTTGGAGCAAGCCAGACAAGCCAAAGAATGAGGAAAATCGGAGTTTCGGCAAGCTAAATCCGTGGTTGTACATTTCAGCAGTTATTCATCCTAAAATATTGCATTTTTGAGGAAACAACCCACATGGAAAGTAAATAGACCCATTTTGGAAGTGGGTTTTAAACCGTTTGGAGAGATTCTTGATGCTTCACCATTTTATCATAAAGTAAGCCACAAGACTACATCTTGAAACTGATATGAATCTGTGGTCATACCTTTCAACAATGATTTCACCTTATCTCTAAGAAGAGATGTGACGGCTGTGCTCATTCGCCAGAAGATCATTACAATGAGGCTCTGAAGGAATTTTACAATAAACAAGAATTCCAAAAACCCTAGACATCCAAAAACCTAACCCTAGGAGATGAAGTGCCAAAAGTCATGTGGGCCCCGTTTGGGTAAGTTAGTACATTAACTTCCTGGGGTCGTAACTTTTTCATATGATCTCTGTTTTAGGCGTATGATAGCCCATTGGAAAGGTATAGTTGAGGAGATTCATTTTGGGGCCTCAATCATGATGTAGGAAATCATTGAGAAGCTCGGTCCTAAAAAACCTTCATTTAGGCCCTGAAAATGGCCCCAGAAGTGAAAACTACTAAAAATAGTAAATTGCCAAAATTATCAGAAAACTGTTTTGAGCTAGTTGGAAAAGGTGGGTGACCACCAATATCCATCTAGATAAATCCTCCCTCCTTAGGAAGAAATGGTCTTTATTKCATTGATTTCCCCCATCAGATGAGGAAATTTCTGTTGAATTTGGCCCTGGGTGAGCCACTTGTCTTGGTGCAGGAGCTTCCCTGCTTTCACGACTCGATAAAGTTGGATCCTTTGTTATTGATTTCCCTTGATATGTGTGTCCACAATMTGATCATTACATTCCTATTGGATGCAKTTGGAGTTGAGCTATGTTGGTGTCAGCTRTTCTGCTACGTCTGAGGTGTTCAATAATGGTGGGAAATAAGGGTGAAGGAGATCCATGTTAAACATTGGGTGCAGGCCAAGGAAAAGAGGAATGTTGAGCTCAAAATCATTATCCCCCATGGCCTTGGTGATGGTGTATGGACCATAAAAGAGTGGGCGAAGCTTCCGATGGGGTCTTGTAAGGCATTCTTTCTGCAAGTGCAACCAAACTTTGTCTCCCACCTGAAACTTTAGTGGCACCCGATGTTGATCATGGCGTTGTTTGTACTTGTCATTGGACTTTTGTAGGATATCTTGAACCTGTTGGTGGATGTGCTGGATCTTCTCAATGAATCGGGTGGATTTGTCAACTTCAGTTGTAACAGGAGATGATTCGGTTGAGCTGACCATAGGGGGAAGTGTAACGTCTATGGGACCCAATGGCTAGAATCCCAACCTCACCTGAAAGGGGTTGTGGCCAATTGAGCTATGCAGGGCTTGATTGTAGCTATGTTGGACATAGGGAAGGATCTCATCCCATGTGCGAGGGTGCTTTGAATTATACATGCAAAGGATATGCACAACCATTCAATTTATGACCTCAATTGGCCATCTTTCTGGGGGTGGAAGGTCATGGATTTGGTTAGCTTGGTGTCCAACAATGACTAGAGGATCGACCATAATGTGCTAAGAAATCGACTGTCCCTATCTGAGACAATGGTTTGTGGGAGTCCAAAATGTACCCAGACCTATTCAAAGAAGATCTTGGCAGTGGCCTCTGCTGTGATACTCTTCTTACAGGCAACCAGAATCTCCATCTTAGAAAAATGGTCAACAACGACATAAACAGAGTCATTTCCCTGCTTGGTGGAAGGGAGGCCTGAAATGTAGTTCATTGAGATGGATTCCCATGGCCTGTAAGGAGTATGAAGAGGGGTATACATGCCATGTTTCTTAGTGGTTGGTTTGGAAATAGCGCAGGCAGTGCAGGACCTGATATACTTGCTAATCTCTTGTCGGAGTTTCAACCAGTAGAAATGTTTATGTAGAATCACCACAGTCATTTCGACATCGAAGTCTCCTGCCACCCAACTGTAGTGGGATTCCCATATCATCTTTGCTCACTTGCTTGATGGAACAAATATATGGCCTAGATGACATAGCAACCCATCTTGAAGATAGAAATTGTCGACAACTATGTTTGCATCCAACATTTGGTAGGTGGTGGTGAATTCCGGGTCTGTCTCATAGAGTTGGGGCCATCTAGAGGTCTCATGGCCACAAGAGTCTAGCACCATGGTGAGTGTCACAACTGGTGGTCTGTTGAGGAAATCAATGACGCGATTGTTGCTTCATGTTTTATACTTTATGTGGAGGTGGAATTGCTGCAAGTATGTGGACCACTTTTGATGGTGATCATTCTGCAATTTTCCTTGTGTCTGTATAAACTGTAGTGCCTTATGATCAGTGTGGATGACTATCTCCTTCTCAAGAATGTAATGTCTCCACTAGAGACAGGCTTGCACAATGGAGTACATTTATTTGTAATAAGTAGGGTACTTATGGACAACATCAAATAGTGTCTCACTATGATAGGCCACGGGGTGGCCATGCTGAGTGAGAAAGGCGTCCACAACATAGTTTGAAGAATYTATCTCGATCTCAAAGGGATGTTGCAGGTCTRGTAGTGAAAATATTGGGGATGAGCACAAGCGTTGCTTCAAATAATCACATGCTTGTTGTTGGGACCGGCCCATGAAAATTTTTCCTTACCACCACCCCTGGTGATTTGGCTAAGGGCCCATGCAATATGGGAGAATCTCAACACAAACCTGTGGTAGAAATTGGCAAGGCCCAAGAAACTCTGAATCTCAGTGGGTGTGGTTGGGGCTAGCCAGTCACAGATGACTTGGATCTTGGATATATCTACATATACATCATGTTGATCAATGATATAGCCCAGGTAATGGACCCTATCCATGCCAAAGGATCATTTTTCCAAGTTGGTGTATAGCTTGTGTTGTTGCAGGGTGTGAATAACCTACTGAATATACTGCAAGTGTTCGGCCCAAGTCTTGTTGTAAATGAGAATCTCATCCAGATACACCACTACAAAATTATTGGTGAATGGTCACAGGATATCGTCCATCATCCTCATGAAAGTGGCCGGAG
>JASDQU010713065.1:0-10022 GCA_032191745.1 Picea mariana
CAAAAAGGCAACCCAAGTTAGTCTAGAATAGTCATCAATAATCAACATAAAGTAATTTTCTTTTCCTGTACCTTCTTTTCTTGATGGTCCACATAGATCCATATGTATTAACCGGAGAGGTTTTTCCATTGAAGGAAAGTTTTTAGATTTGAACTGAGTGCGAGTAAGATTTCCTATTTGACAGGGTTTACAAACAGAGTCATATGGCTTTGATATCTTCGAAATATCTTTTATTGCTCCATTGTTTCTGAGTTTGATTATGTGATCAAAATTTAGGTGAACAAGTCTCCTATGCCACAACCAACTTTCATCATATTTTCTTTAGTGGCATTCTTCTTCTTCTTCTTTTAATACATAGACATTGTTTTCTGTTCTTATACCTTTTGCAACTAGCTGTCCTGAATTCACAGATTTTATTCTACAGTCTTTAGAGGTAAAAACAACTTCACACCCTTGGTCACAGATTTGACTGACACTAAGCAGATTATGTTTCAAATCTTCTACAAATAGTACATCTTGGGCTTTCCTTTTTCCATTACTCAAACTTACAATTCCTTTACCCTTTATCTTTTTTGGTGCATCATTTCCAAAAGTTACATTCCCTGATTTTCTATCACTTAGAGTTAGAAACTTACTTTTGTCTCCAGTCATGTGTTTGGAGCATCCACTATCAATATACTAGGGATTCTTTTTTCTTTGGGCTGATAGCACTAGTCCACACTTGTCATCTACTTTCTTCTTCCAAACTNAGTGGGGATCAAATCTGACTTGTAATTCTTTAAGTGATAGTCTGTAGCTTTATGTCCATAATTATGGCAGTTGTAACATTCTGGTTCACTGAATAATAGATCATAACAATTGTTATGCTCATAATTGTTGTTGCATTTCACCTGTGTCCTTCTCCCACTCATCACATGATTTATAGTCTGTGATTATTTAATGCTTGGCTGTCTGAATCTTTGTTGTGGAAGATAGTTATTCATTGAATATCTTGATTGTTCATACCTAAATCTTAAAGAACAGTTTATAGCTTTGTGACCAAAATTAGAGAATAAAAAACAATAACCATAGAAAAAATCTTTGTACCTTGAAAAAATCTTTCTTCTTTGAAGAGGTCGATTTCTTTCATGCCGATAATTTTTCTGATCTACAAATTCGGTTCTGGTGCTTTTTCTTTCATTCCTTCTTGGTGGATAATTTTCCTTCTTTATTTCTACAGAGTGACTATTGTCAATGTTTGAGGATTTTCCAAACTTGATAGTTTCTTTATTACTTGGATGATTACTACTTGATCCTTCTTCATATCCCAATCTAGCTTTCAATTTTTAATTTCTTTGCTGACTTAGAATGGAGGTTAATCCTTCGGAGGCTTTAATACTTGGCAGATTTTGGTGATACAATCCTTTAAACTTCTCCATTTCTTTTCTGGTTTTTACTATCTCTTCTTCTAAGGCTTCACACCTGACTTTCTTATCTGACAATTGTTGTTTCAGTATGTCTTCTATTTTCTTTGCCTCTTCTAATTCCACTTTTAGCAGAGCAAAGTCTTCATCAGGTTTTTTACTCTTTTTCTCGAACTGTGTCAACAATTGTTTTTGCTTTCTGTTCTTAATTCCGAGTCTATCAATTTCTTCCAGTGCACTGATCAGTTGTACTTCCATATCAACCACAGCTTCTTCATCATTATCATCACTGCCTATGCTTTTATTTTCATAATCCTCTTTGGCCATAAGCATGAAGTCATTTGCCTTATCTTCACAGGAAGAGTCACTATCGGTGTCTTCTGAGGAATTGTCATTATTTGCAACCAAACTTTTCTTCTTATTATATTTCTTGTATTTGTACTTCTTTTCATCATCAGAGTTCTGGTCCTTTCTCTGATGGGGACACTTAGATGCAAAATGACCTATCTTACCATAGTTAAATCATTTGAAGGACAACTTGCCTTGCTATTTTCCTGATCCTTTCTTTAGCCTTCTCACAAATTTTGCCTCAATATCATCTAATTCTGAATCAATATTCTTGTCTTCTTTAAACAATGCTTCTCTAGTAATGGATTTATCTTTGCTAATTCTCATTTCATATGCAGTTAAAGTTCCTAGAAGTTGATCAATGGATAGAATTTTAAGATCATTTAATTCTTCTATTGCAGAGACTTTTGGATTAAATTTATCAGGCAGAGATCTTAAAATCTTCTGAACTAAGAGTGATTCGTCAAACTTCTCACCAAGACCCTTCATGGCGTTCACAAGTTCTTCAACTCTTAAAAAATACTTGCTAACTGTTTCATATTCATTCATCTTTAGTTGTTCAAATTTCAACCTAAATGTTTGAAGTTTAGCATCTTTTACTTTCTCATTTCCTTCATAGCTGCTGATAAGTTTATCCCACATTTCTTTGGTAGTTTGAAGGTGCATCACCTTTACAAATTCGGCTTCTGCAAGTCCATTCAAGATAACATTCATTCATTTAGCATTAAAGCTAAATTCTAAATTATCATCCTTGGAAGCTAGTACAACAGGCTTTATGTATCCAGTTTCTAACTTTCTACTACATCCCAAACATCAACACCTAAGGCCATTAGATATGTTCTCATTCTAACCTTCCAAAAAGAAAAATTTGTTCCATCAAATAGAGGAGGCTTACTGGCTGAAGTCCCTTCCTGACTTGTCATGTTTAAGATTACATATCTACCTTTGAATAAAAGGAACCCTCTTTGATACCAATTGTTGAAATAACTAAGACAACTGAGAGGGGGGGTGAATCAATTATTATTGTGCTTAAACAATAATAAATCTATTAAACCATTCTTAAATTTTCTTCAAGTGACCATCAATATTATACAACATATAGACGATATAAATAATGAGCATCAGTCACACATGAGATATACACAGAGATAGATTTTCACGAGGAAACCCATAAAGGGAGAAAACCTCTTCTTCTTCGAAATGATAGGCAGTCTTTTAAGTTCTGTACATAATCTATAATTGAGCACCAACTCAATGTGAGGCTACTACCTCTGTTTTACAAGCTCCAACTTGTTTGAGAGAACCGATTCTTTGGTTTCTCTAGCACCCACTAGAAGGAAGAACCAACTCCCTTAATGTTCCAACACCAACTGGATGGAAGCACCAACTTCCAATTACACAGGCTCCAACCTGTATAACAGAGAACACTTGTTCTCCCTTGCACCACCCTGCCACCTTGGTTTCTATGGCTGCAACCAGAAGGAAGCTACAACTCCCTGTGTTCAAGAACCCACTTGAACCTTTGCGGACCACAGTCCTCCCTAGCACCTCCCAACCACCCTGTTACGAATAAATGATTGAATAATCAACAACACAGATAAATCATTTCTTACCACTTCTTCACTGTTCTGCAATTCTTCTCTGCTACACTATTCTTTTGCTTTGTTCATAATTGGTTTGACTTGCTGTCTCTTTCTATCTATTCTTTCTCTGTTCTTCTCATGCTCTTTGATATGTGTACCTTATGCTCTCTTCTCCCTTTCTCTTCTGTTCAGGTTCTGGACCTTTTATCAGTGCTTTCTTCCCCTTGTGCATACTGTCATTTTACCTTTCTACAATTCAAATTATTTTTCAGTCAGAACAGCTAACCA
Source organism: Picea mariana (assembly GCA_032191745.1). Classification (NCBI taxonomy): domain Eukaryota; kingdom Viridiplantae; phylum Streptophyta; class Pinopsida; order Pinales; family Pinaceae; genus Picea; species Picea mariana. The sequence continues at coordinate 3,623 of JASDQU010713065.1, forward strand.
CACACTGTCTCTAAAATTTTCTTTTATGCACACAATCCTCAGCCGTTACTCTTCGAATCTTCTAGGGAAAAATAAAAACCGTCTTAGCAACTGAAACGCCAATCGATGAAGAAGCATGAATCAATTTTGCTAATTGATTGGTAACTGATCAATAAACTATGAGATGGAACAATAGCCCTCCGATTGTATTCAAGTTTATCTACACCATTGGATGAAATTTATTAAACTTGCCTTTAAATCAAGTTTCCACATTTCGACATTCCTGTGGTCAAGTGTCTCGACACTTCATGTCGCGATCTCCGAAACTCCGATACAGAGCTTTTCTGCATTAGCTTCTTCCTCTATATGACCATGGTCATGACCAAGCGCTTATGCATAACGTGCTTTCCATGGATTCACTTTTCTCTTTTCGGCATTTCGAGATCCCTGTGGTGAAGCTTAGCACCTCTAGCTTCTACCTCCATCTTCTATTGATGTGACCAATGGCTATGACCACACGCTTATGCATAAAGCGCTTTCGCGATTTCACATTTCGTGAATTTACACACTATGCTCCGTTGACTCCAAGTTAGTGAAATTCCGATCTCTTGCCACATGTCCTAAGATTTGACGGTCCAGATATGATATTGATTCAACGGTTGCGATTGAATCACGATTTCGACATTCTTGTTGCATTGTTTCTTGCCTCTTCAAGTCGTGATTCATGAAACTCTGAAATGGAGTCGGATCAACGATCCAGATCTGATCTTGATTCAACGGCTGTGATTAAATCACGATTTCAACATTCTTGTTGCATTGTTTCTTGCCTCTCCAAGTCACGATTCGTGAAACTTCGAGATGGAGCTAAGATCAACGGTCCAGATCTGATCTTGATTTAACATCTGCGATTAAATCGCGATTTCGACATTCTTGTTGCATTGTTTCTTGCCTCTCCAAGTCGCAATTCGTGAAACTCCGAGATGGAGCTGAGATCAATGGTCCAAATATTTTGGTGTATTGATGGTCAATATCTTTTCATGATTTCGCAAGTGTTCATTGTGTCTGCATCAGGATTTCGTGAACTTGCTTCACCTTGCACCTTTTAAAGATTGTGCAGATTCTCCTGGATCCGACGATGGTTGGTCCTCGCGCTCGGATCTAATGCCCGAGATCTATCTTCCATATATGCGCGTTCTTCTTGTCTACATTGAGATCTGACAGTCATCGGGAGTTCTGAATTATTGATCCAACGATTACTGTTGCTGTTGATCATGCTGATCTTTGCTATTGCTATTCTTGCCAACAATCCTTTGCACTATATCTTCTGAGCTTATTTGAATCTTCTCTGCAACATCTTCTCATAATGCCCATCTATTACATACTTTCTGTACTCATTCCATCTTCATTGTTGTACTTTCCATCAATGACAAGCATGAGATGTCTGTTAAATATTTGCCAACAGTCTCATCACAAGCCAACCTACCATGTTCATAGGATACTAACGTAAGTGAAATTCCCACTATGGCTACCACACCAGGGCAATGGCCTTTGACACTTTCTTTTGTCAAAGGACAAGAGGTCTCATCATGAGCTGGATTTTTCACTTAGGTTACAATCTAGTGAGTGGCATTATCATCATCTGGTTACCAAACCAGGATAATGGTCTTCTTGGGAAAAAAAAATTCAAATATTTATTAAGGAAAGATAAAAACGAATAAAGATACACAATAAAAATCTTTTTTTTCATAAAGAATGGGGGGTCTCATCATGAGGCAACCTACCATGATCATAGGATACTAACGTAAGTGACATTTCCACTATGGCTACCGCACCAGGGGAATGAAATTTGACACTTTATTTTGTCAAAGGACAAGAGGTCTCATCACAAGCTAGATTGTTCACTTAAGTTACAATCTAGTGAGTGGCATTATCATCATCTGGCTACCAAACTAGGATAATGGTCTTTTTGGGAAAAGATGATTCACATGTCTATTAAGGATACAAGCTCATCTAAGGGTTAAAAGGCAACCCTGCCGAGGCTATGGACGCCTGCGGGCAACAATGGCTCTGCCTGTGGTATGGAAGATTATTGAAAAAATTCCAAGTTTCTATGTATCTCTAGATTTACTTTACTCAAATACTAAGGATATCATATCAATTATATTCAATAACCCAGAATAGTAACAATATTATGCTATGTGGAATATTAAAAATGAACAGATTTAATTTATTTTTGATTTATTTATCCATAAAACATTTTTGAACATAGGTATAATACATTTGAAATTTCCACAAATCAAACAGACTATCATTTAAATGACTTTTGGTTGCATGTGTTTTTTTTGAAAATTATATATGATTAGCCCCCATCGGTAGCAGCAACACAATCATTACCTCTCACCCGAAAATACCTGCACTCATTACTTCTGCCTCCGCTGACGGTCAAGGACGACCTCTACATTAATGAGGGGAGTGGATGCTCGACACACTTTCCGATAAGATGTAATGATTGTAATAAATGAGAAACCCACGTCTTTATACATTTTCCGTCGCTGATATTTTCTATTTTCAGTAACTGTTTCTCTAAAGCTGGTCTAACCAAATTTGCAAAAAGGAATGACAGTCATTCTTTTTTATTTTTTTTACAGAAATATGGGTGGCAGAAGTGTGCACAAAGAGATGACATTACTACAGGTTACAGAACATGCAAGAGAAATCCTACATCACCTAGGGTGGACCGAGTACTTCAACCTCTTGCAAGGATATGACACAAATATTACGCTTGAATTCTTTCAAAACCTGCAAGGAGAAATCTCTATAGTGCAAGGCATACGAATCTCAGTTACCCTGGAAATCATAGCATAGGTCACAGACCTCCCTAACATGGGCATTCAATGGACAAGGAGATGCACGAAGCTGAAGGAAGCTATGGAATCTTTTATAGAACTCGGGGAAGAATTGGATAAAAAAGGAAAGGGACTTAATCCCAGTACCCTTAGTGAACCATGGAAGGAACTGGCGGGGATAATTCAGTGGTATATCACCTGTGATGGATGATACGACGTAATTCGACCTTGCCATCTCAAATTGCTGGAAGCCTTGAAGCAACGGTTAGTACTTAATCTACCTTTCTTTATGAATACCATACTACATGAAGTTGACTTAAGAACACAAAATTCCAAGGATCCTGTTACTATTATTATCCACCACAGATTAGTTAAACTGATAATGGATAAAGCACTGAGTCAAACTCAGTTGACTTGGGAGAATCTGATTGAGGCCAATAGACTTCCACAACTGGAGCATGCGACTACCACCCAAAGAGAAATTCCACTGCCTCAAACCGAAGTTGAAGCAGACCCTACCCAAATCACTGAGGCCCAGACCTCACAAACACAAGCATTAACCAAAATAAAGAAGAGAACAATGGCTTCTCCTAGATCCCCCACTAAGACAAAGAAGAGAATCAAACAAACTCAGGAAACAACTGAAGCAATTTAGGATGCAACAGAGCACCCTGAAGAACTTCAGAATTTCGTAGAACAACCTCTACAAGAAAATGTTCAATAAATTGAGCAAGCAGAGCAGACAACACAAAAGGATGATCAGGGAGACACCCAACCTACATTAGAGCACCTGACAAGACAATTTTTGAAGAGCTATGATATAGAAATAGCTCAGGTTTTGGGGAACTTAGGAACCTCCAGTGACAGAGGAAAAAATAATCCAGAAAAAGACCCAGAACAAGCCTCCTCTTCAAAACCAACTGAAGACTTTCATGATATTGAAATGTCCTTTCCAGACGACACAACACAGGAGGAATTTATTTTTGAAATGAGAAACCCTCTGTGACAGACATAGCACTTGGAAGGAACAGAGGAACAACCATCTGCTGGCTGGAATGACGAAGACCTCGAGATCCCTCATAAATAGAAATCAACCAAAATCCAGAAACAAATTAGGAAATTAAAGAAAGAAAACAAATTGTTGAAGAAAAAGGCTAAGAGGGATCAAGTATTAAAGAAGAAGGTGGGAAAACTCAAGGAGATTATCAAGGAATTGAGGAAAAAGTTAGAACTAGCAAACAAGACCCACAGGAGAAAGAAAAACAAAAGGGGCAGAATGAAAGGAATAAACCCTCTTCCTAAGAAAGCAGTCAGTACAAATTATGTAGGGATACAAACATACCCTGAGGAAATAGTAGCAGACGAAGTAGTAGCTCAGAATGAAGATGTAATTCCTATAGAAACACAAGAGATGGTTGATGTTGAGATACAAACAGACACTCTGGTTCTATAAGAAATAGCTCAACTCTTTGAGCAAAATGCTATCATTAGGAGATTGGAGGAAGAACTAATGTAGTCTCAACAAACCCCGATTCAAAACAAAAATGGATTACTGGCTATGACAGAGCATCGGGGATTCTAGTCCTAGGAACAAAGTGCTATTATGGATAGGTTGAAAGCAGAGCTTGCAAAGACTGGTCAACAAGCATTAATTTGATCCAGAGAAGAAATGAACGTATATCAAGCATCCCAATCTCAGGCACAGGGTGCCATCATTGAAAAGTTAAAGGAAGAGTTGGGACAAGCCCAACAAGCATTGGCTCAACACCGAGATGAAATGGTTAGTAGGGTTGAACATCAAAAGGTTGTTAAACAACTAAAAGATATGTCAACAACAGAAAGTGAGACTTATGCTGAGCTCACTAGAGCCCAAGAGAAGGTAAAAGAGATGCAAACTCAGTTAGAAAAATCTTTGGAGCAAATCAAAGACATATGTGATGTCCACTCTGATGCCATCAATTGCAGAGCCCCTACCACTAATTATGCTTTATTATTGTTGGAACAATATCTATTGTTGAGAGTGAAGGCCATCAAAGCAGGTAAACCCATATGATTTTCCACTGTAGCCGAGTTTATTTCATGTTTCAAAGATCAGGAAGAGAAGGTACAATACCTTCTGTGTGAACTATATTTCCACAATTTCATTTTGGAAGAAGATAGAGAAGACAACCCTGGTCCCTTCATAAGGGACATATAGTTCCAGGCATTCCCATCCTTTACCAAGAACCAGGTCAAATAGGGTAAGGCTCACAAAATCTTCATAAAGAGGGAAACTGGGTTAGATATTTGGATTAGAGGAGAGCCTCCAAAATCCTTCCCAGCTATCATACGACATAAGACCTTCATGAAAAGGTAGGGGGTAATGAACTCATTAGCCCCTATCCATTTACAGGTCATACGTTCAGGTATCGCATGATTTTGAGAACTCAAAGAAGAAGCTCTTGCTGCTTCTAAGGTAAGATGGGATGCATCCTCTGATGAGGTTAAAAGTAGAGAGCCCTTTGGGTTTAGGAATTTCTTTGCAACAACCTTCAGAGTATAAATGTACTCTATACTACTCCAGGAGGAAGGGCCTACTTGGATTGGATGCAGGTATAACCCCCCTCTCATATGTTTTCCTCCAGAAAGTTACTGGAGGGATTATCAAATTAATAAAAAGAGACAGAACGCTGCTTTTGATGAAATCAAAAGAAACAATGGTTTCAGGAGACCTGGTGAACCAACTTTTCCTCCCTACAGTATAACTTATTTACATGTAAGATTCCAGCTTTCATGAGGACATGCAAGAAGGTAAGCTGGGGGGTATGTTGGGTTTATGAAAAAGGTATAAATATCTTCCTTTTTTCCACAGTTCATGATATAATTTTGATTGTCTCTTCAGATAGTTAGGGATAAATAGGAAAGAACAGGATTAATATGTCTCTTAGAGTTGTTATTGAAGTTTTATTAAATAGATTCTAAATTACGATTGGAATGGTTTGATTTTGTTGCAGAATTGGATAAATAACTGTCAAAGATAACCAAAGATATTTAGGGTATGCGCGAGCTATTGGAAGTTGAAGACTTTTAGGCGCAAAGCAGTTTTAAAGATAATCAATTTTCTATGTTGTAACTTTATAATAGTAAAGCAATCCTGAGGATCTTTCGATCCTCAGGATAGCTTGATTTACCCAGATTATTGTAATATATAAGAGGGTAATAGGTCCAGAAAAAGATATATAAAAATCGCATTCAAGGATTCAAAATTCAGAATTGCTCTGCGCAAGCAGTTTTTGTAAATGTTTCACCAGCTATGGAATCAATGAAATTTTTGAGCGTTTCTACCATTTTTGCGTTTTTAGTTTCTCGTAGCAGTACTTCTGAAGACCGAGGGCCCAGTCTAAAGGAGCTACTGTCTCATTCTGTAATTGTATTAGTTCAAAGTTTGATTTCTGTTTTGTGATTCAGATCTATTTTACAATAGCCAAAGATAAATGCATAAGTGTATTAATGATTTTATGACTGTTTGCGTATAGAAGACAAACATTTCCCTCAAGTATTAATGATTTCTATTATGATTTCCATTTTTGAAGTTG
>JASDQU010713066.1:20054-35403 GCA_032191745.1 Picea mariana
TCAAGCAAGATTAGTCATTGCTTCTAACCTCGTTGTTAGACGTAAAGCAAGACGTTGTGTGTTCCTTGCTTCTGACCTCGCTGTTAGACATAAAGCAAGATGAGTCATTGCTTCTGACCTCGCTGTTAGACGTAAAGCAAGATGCTGTGTGTATTCCTTGCTTTTGACCTAGTTGTTAGACGTAAAGCAAGATGATTCCTTAATTCTGACCTCGTTGTTAGACGTAAAGCAAGATGATGATGTGTTCCTTGCTTCTGACCTAGTTGTTAGACATAAAGCAAGATGATTCCTTGCTTCTGACCTTGTTGTTAGACGTAATGCAAGATGATGATGTATACCTTGCTTCTGACCTAGTTGTTAGTCGTAAAGCAAGATGTGACTGACACTGAGCTACTAGCTTATCAGCTGTGACATTGAGCCAGTGTAGTACTGTGATGTGCTAGCCTAGTGCTGTGATGAGGTATCATTTTTACTGATACATATTGATGCAGATGATGATGGCATTCTTTCGAGAATGACAATGTTGTCGATGAAGAAAACTTTCGATGACTCGTAAATATGCCAGCCAATGTTCCAAGATGATATTGACGATACTGTCCTCCTGATGCCACTGTTGATGCAGACCTCTCTCGCCTAATGCTGTTGAAGAATACCCTTCTTGTTAAGGGGGAGTGTTGAAATAATGTAATTGCAAAGAGTATTCTTATTATTATTGATATATTATTTATAGGATTAATCTCTATTGTGGATTAATCATGTCGGTAATTGTATTAGGACCAAATCTCATTTTGCGGATTGGTCAACGGACAATTGTAATAGGCAGAATAAGAAGTCGGCCCCGGCAGTTATTATTGAGACCCAGAAATAAATTAAAGGTGGGTTTACCCACCCAGAGTGAGAGGTCGGCCCTGCCAGTGAAGACCCTTCACACGTGCCAGTCTTGTATATATAGAGAGGCTAGAGCCTCACTTTATCACACAACTCACTTGCTCATTCTTAAGAGGCAAGCTGCAACTTCCCAGTTGGAGAGAGGGAGAAGAGTGGCGCATCTTTTGGAGAGGACTATCTGTATTGGTTTGAGTTATCTCTCGACATTGTATTGGCAATTTATGATAAGGAAGTTTTTGCTGGGTTTTCTTCCCCTAGAGGGTTTCCCAGGATAAATGTTGTGTCTCTTGTGAATGTGTATTTCTCAATGATCTTGTTCTTATGTTGCTCTTATCTATTGAAATGCAAAGAACTATAATAATGGCATAAACATTAACAAGTGAGCGCCAATAGAAATGGGTGACGAAGATACAGGAATTCGACTTCGACATAGAGTATGTCAAGGGGAAGAAGAACATTGTGGTCGATGCGCTATCTAGGAGACTTGCGACATGTTCTTTGATGGAGATTTCAGCAGATTGGAAATACCACTTGTTAGCTTAATGGTCTAAACATCCCCATTAGACTATAGCCAGGGCCAGAAAGGGGTAAACAGGGTTACTGGAGATCATTCCAGCCAAGGGTGTTATAATTTGAAAGTGACATTGAGCTAAAAGTGGATAAAAGCGCTTTTAAGCCAACTTGAGCTAAAAATAAAACAAATGAGCTAATATTAGAGTCAACGGCGAATTAGGGTTTCGAGCAGCTATAAGAGAAGGAAAAGTGACCTAATTCACCATTATGCAGATTTTGACTTGTCATTGAGGAAAGAGGCACATCTCAGGAGAGATAATACAGTGGATTCCAGGAGGAATACACCAGTGGATGATTTAGGTGTTGAGAGACACACCCTAGTCACCGGGGAGATCACACAAGTCTTCCATCAGTCTTCAGCAGCAACTTCACAATTTCCAGTAGCAAGGGCGCACTTATTCAAGGTGAGGACGCAGCTTCAGAGGAGGTATTGAGTCGACTTGTCCCATCCAGGGAGAATCCAGAGATTCCCTTCCAACCCAGTTGAGAGGAAGACAAGGCGCATCTTTTGCCCGGTTTCTCGTCAGATTCTGACGGAGATTTAATCTGGGGCGCATTTTCCATTCGTTGAGGTTGCGACACTTGACGAGGACACATTTGGGGTTCCCGAGCAATCATCAGATCAGATCCAGGGAAATCCTTCCGACCCATTTCACAGTAGGCCAGGGCGATCAGTTTGAGACACACATGAGCCGATTTCGATGGTGGAATCACTAGGGCGCATTTTTCCAGTAGCAGAGGGGGTGCACTTCCCCAGGGGGATCCATCCGGGATCCACGCTTACCAGAAGAGGGTCGGACAGTCACCAGGACTGAGAGGGACAACTGGGTGCACTGTTTGGCACAATTTCCAGGCCGATCCGAGAGGTCTAGCCACTAGGGCAAACTTTCCAGACTTGCAGCAGTTGTCGTATGACTTGTCATAGCTTGCAGCAAATTCTACATCACATCCATTGATCCCACAACATTCTTCCAGTATCGGGTACGATTGTTTTAGTTTACTTATTGTATTCCGGCTAAGATCCTTTTGTCACTAATCTAGCAAAGTGACTTATTTTATTCAACCGCATTTGACATTTGTACTCCGCAGAGATATCATAATATAAGCTTTGCAGTCTTTTGTCGCCATTATTATTTGTATGTTCATTTATATGCTGTAAACAATTAATCATACACACACATTAGCAAAGTTTCCTAGACTAGCTGAATCTGGGATATTACAAGCAAGTGGTTCAGGAGTACACCAAGGAGGTGGGGCCTATGGCTCAAGTGGATCTCAAGGCGGAGCTAGTGCACACCCTTCACCAGTCTGAGCCTACTAGGAGGATTCCTCAACCTTTATACCCACAATTCCAGGGAGGAAATCCATTGGGACAGCCAGGGCATGCGAGAGAATAGCCAAGTCAGGGACAGGTAGTGCCACACGATCCGTTCGGGGAGTATAGCAGAGACTACTTGGTACTAGGACCAGAGTTCCATGCAGACATGAGTTTGTTGGACTATTGTTCGAACTTTGATCAGATATCGAAACAGACCCCAGGAGGCACAGAGGGGCAATGGGCAAACTCACAACATGGACTTCATCAAGAAAGTTGGAAAGCTAAACATTCCTACTTTCGACGGATCATCGAGATGCTCAGCTCAGGCATGGGTACAGAAGCTTGACACATACTTCAAGATTAACCCGATGACGAAGTCAAAGGCTATCAGTTTCGCCACTTTGCACTTGGATGGGGAAGCGCACGAGTGGTGGTACCATGGGTTGGTGACCTTGGGTCACTGCCACATTACTTTATACTTGGAGTTCACTAAGAGGTTGATGGAGAGGTTTGACAGGAGAGACCCAGAGCTCCATTTAAGGTACCTTACACAGTTGAGACAGACAAGATCAATGGAGGCATTCATCACAGAGTTCCAGCGGAAGGCAGTGGTCGTGTCCGATATATCGGAGCACAGATTGGTGATATTGTTCACTTAGGCATTGACAAAGGCATTGAGGGGTTGGGTTAAGGCCTTCAAGCCTCAAACCCTACAGGAGGCCATTGTGCGCACGAGAGACATGGGGGACTCAGCACTGAAACCGAAACCTGTTACCAAACTCGTTGAGCCACAAGAGGACCAGGATAGGAAACCAATCCAGAGAGAGTGGAAGGGTAAGGAGAAGTTGGACGATGCTACGAGGCATGATCTTATGAGGAGGAATCTATGCTTCACCTGCAAAGATCCATGGGTCCCTGGCCATAGGTGCATGGGAAAGGGACAAATCCATTACATTGAGGTTGCCGCAGACAGTGATGAGGAGGAACAGGGCCGTCAGGCACAGGACAGTGAGTCCACTAGCTCAGAGGAGGAGCCATTGCATGAGGAGGAGCAACCTCCAGGGAGACCATCGACACCGGGAGGGGCACAACCACCGGTAAAGCCACAACCTCACAAAGAGGTTAATAGACGAGCACCAGCAAAGGGAGTCACATCGACCCTTTCTCGAGTCCCTAGGTATGAAAGCCTCAGGATCAGAGGGATTGTTCAGGGACAGCGGGCCATTGCCTTGGTAGATGGGGGGGAACCCACAACTTCATTAACGCGGCGTGGGTATCTAGGCGAGCACTACAGACAAAGGAGTTTGAGGGGTTTGAGGTTGCAGTAGCAAATGGCCACACGGTGGGGTGTTTGGACAGAGTTCCAAACTTGGAGGTGAAGTTAGGTAACTACACCATGAGAGATACATTCTATGTAGTTGACCTAGCTGACACAAATGTGGTGTTGGGAGTCCAATGGTTGATCACCTTTGGCAAGATTTTTATCAACTACCAAACCCTTGAGATGGGATTCAGAGACAGTGAGGGGAAGAAGATTGTACTGAGGGTATGTCGACAGGGGTACCTAGGGAAGTGTCGGTGAAGAGAATGGAGAGGATCTTCTGCCATGGGGAAGCAACAGATGCATCATCTAGAAGACCAGCAGCTTGTTCCTTGATGGAGATTTTAGCAGATTGGAAATACCACTTGTTAGTGGAATATTACAAGAACAAGTTCGCTTGTGAGATATTGGAGGGGCAGGTACAAAACGACAGGTACAGGATCATGGACGACGTCATCTTCTACAAAGACCAAGTCTACCTAGTACCAGGATCGGGTCTCAGGGAGAAGTTTTTGGCTGCAGTACATGACTCCCCACTAGCAGACCATCAAGGGTTTTTCAAAACCTACAGGCAGGTCAAAGAGAGATTCTCTTGGAACAATCTCAAACAGGATGTGATGAGACATATTAGTGAGTGTGTGACTTGTCAGCAGCACAACAAGTCAGAGCAAACTCTTCCAGCAGGGTTACTTCAACCACTTCCCACTCCATAGCAGACATGGGAAAGCTCATCCTTGGACCTCATTATAGACCTTCCAAAGGCTCAGGGCAAGGACAACATACCTATAGGGATCGACAAATTGACCAACTTGGAGCGTTTTCTCGCGATTCCTACAAACTACAACGTAGTGCAGAGAGCAGAGTTGTTTGTCAAAGAGACCTTCAAACTTCACAGGTTGCCACAGAGTAGACTCAGCGACAGGGACAGTCGATTCATCATCACATCAGAGGAGCTTCCCCCATTGGATGAGGAGGAACAATTGGAGCTAGTGTTGGAGGAGGTGCTCGAGCAGAGAGAGCGCAGATTGAGGAGCAGGGACATCAGGGAGTGCTTGGTTAAATGGAGGGGACTTCCAGTGGAGAATGCCACATGGGAGGGAGAGCACATATTGCAACACCCGGGATTGGTGTTGCTTGAGAACAAGTAATCTCGAGAAGGGAGGAGTGTGATGTCCCATTCCAAAGAGTAGGCCAACAAGGAGTGACTTAGTAGTCTATTTGTTCCCGTAGAGTATAATCAGGCACAAACAGGGAACAAGAGGAGAAATAAGGGGTGAATTAGTGGCTAAATGATGAATTAAACCAAAAAGAATAGGAAAAGTCACTTAATCTAAAGTCAACAGAGAAATAGAATGAAAAGGTGTTGAGGGGGAGACTTAATTAATTAATTACTCACCTTAGGAAGTGTTGACCGCCTATTCAACTAGGGGGTCAACTCATGTGCCATGAAGATGTGCATCATCAGATGCAAGTATGTTGAAGACAGTTTGATTCTACTTGGGCATTTTATGCCTCCAGCACAAAATTTTGTAAACAAAATTTCCGCACCCCTGCGTGGGTTAATAATGTAATAAGTCAGCATGGATCATAGTTAGGTTAGGTACCTTGGGATGTTTTCATTAGGAGAGTTCCTTTCACCGAGGGTTTTTTATCTTCAGGTTGTCAACTGGGCTTTTCAGCCTGGTTGACTTCCCATGAGTTTTTCCCTCACACATGCAATAATTCCTCCAAAGTGGTGAACGGCGTTCTAATGGTCTCATCCTTTGGTAGCTATTGTTTAGGAATCATGTAAATGACCATGCTAGACATTGTAGAAAGTTTCGCGGAATTTCGTCGACTCTAGATAGGTTTTTTTTAATTAATTAAATTTAATTAATTTTCCTAAGGTTGGAATTTTAATTATTTAATTAATTAAATGTTCTTGAGCAAATATTGTAAAGACTGGGTCTTTGGGTTTTTGATAGGGGTATTTGTGCTCAAAAGAAATGGAATGGCACCCCCTACACCCATAGACCAAGTTTCAGCTCAGTCGGACAAAGTTTGCTATGTTTTTGTCCCCCTGGAGTCAAAGTCAGTCAAAACAGCAATTTTAATTGCTAAGTCATTTTTGTAATTTTTGTAAAAAAGAGTTAATGAGTTAGTTTGAAGGTGGAAAAAAGCAAGATTAGACTTTCCTAACTTACCCAACCCAACTTACCCACCTTATACCCTTTTCCTACATCCCAACTCACCCATTCTCTAGAACCCTCACGCCCCAAAGGGGAAAGGCACCCCCCTTACACCCAAAACCTTAGAAACTTAACAAAATGTGATTGTGGGCCCCCCTCTCTTACCTAGTGCGCCCCCCCCAGCCTAACATACCACCACTAGATGGTCCCCACGCTCCAACTCATTAATCCACTCACTCAAAAAACTAAAACCCTAAGCTAGGTGTGCCCCCCTCATTGAGATTCACTCTTTAACTTAAAATTTAACACTTGGCACTCATCCAAGTGCCCTCACCTTGCCTCTACAGCTATAAAAGAAGCCCCTCCTCACTATTTCTCTTCACCATTCTTTGAGGTAAAGTTATGCCACTTGATTTTCGCCCCACACATTCTTGCTCTTGCCATCTTCACTCAAACTCATTTTTCTCTTGAGATCATTGGAGCAAGTATTTGCTGCAAAGTTCTCACATTTTGTTGGATCTAATAACAAGAAGCTTTGGAGGTTTTGGATCATTTCATGAGTATTCTGATGTGCTCCATCTATTGAGGTGATATTGTGTGATTTTATGCATTGGTTTTATGGTATAGCTTCCTTGAGCAAAGTATTTTGTTTGAGTAGATCAATAGATAGTATTGTTTGTTGATCTATATGTGTAGGATAGTTGGTATTATGAAGTAGTTCATAGTATTCTTTTATCTTGCACATTATTCTATTACCATATCTCACATGGTGCTTAAGTTTTGCAGATTTTGCCTCTAAGATAGTGATTGGAAGAGCCTCAACAAGGGGGTTTTCAAAACACATCTTCTTACACTCCTTACTTCTATTTTAGATCTGATTTGTTTCCTTTCATTTCATCATAGATTGTTGTAGCTAACTCTCTTAGATAGGTCAAAATATTTTCACTTTAACTTGAAAATTTTATGTAAAAAATTTCTATGTAAAAACAGAAATTTTTTAACGCTTTTTTTGTGTTGTGTAGCATTTCCAACAAGCATTTGCTTGCTGGTTTTTGCAGATTCTTACCAGAGACAAGGGGAAACGCTATCGAAATCAACTCTCGCAACACCCCCAAAAGGCTCCATCAAGTTGGTAATGAATCCCTTACTTTCTCTCCTTGTATATTTCATTTTCTTGCTTTCATTTCAGCATTTTTATATCATTCAAAGCTAATAATACATTGCCTACACCTTGGGTGTGTGATTGGCCAAGCCAACCCCCCAATATCGTTGCGCTAGATTAGTTTTGCTTTCAAGTTTATTTTTTTATTTTGTTTGGCCCCACTTGTCTACAAGACAAGGTAGTGTGGCCACCTAATAATAATAATCTCATTTTTATTTTCAACCCTCTTTGGCCAATAATGGTAGGCTTGCCTCCACCTTGGCCATTGTGAGTGGTTTGCAACTTTGTTTATTTTTCTTCATTTGCTTAATTGTTTTCAACCCTCTTTGACCAATAATGGTAGGCTTGCCTCCACCTTGGTCATTGGGAGTGGTTGCTCTAATTTTTTTAAATTTTGTTAAATGTTAATTGCCTACACCTTGGGAGAGTAATCCCCAAAATCGTGAGGCTAAAGGAAAATATTTTTGATGATCTACATGCTATTATGGTTTAAAATTATCTAGAGTAGTCATCACATCTATCATTTCATTTCTTTCATGTTATCTCTTTTACATATGCTTATGCTTATCATGTCTTATGGTTTAATGCTTTAGAATCTTTCTTAAGTGGTACAATTCATTTATTTCTTATGTCTTTATGCCATTTATCTTTTTCAAGCATATCTGACCAATTGATGGTTTAGGATCTAGATCTTTTATTTCCTGCCAAGTATTTCCTTTCAAGCATATCTTTTTCATTGAGCTAGTATACATGTGGATGAATGATTAAAGTCTTAAAGTTTTATTCTTGTTATCATTCGGCAAGTTGTTCTTGTCTTTTTCTTTTTGCAAAGTTATATGTCATGATGATGAATGGGATGCTATGTTAATGGTTTTTATCTTATGAGATTTACATTCATGTTATTTTATGTTTATGGGCTAAATCTTTACATTCATAGCACTTCATTTCAAGCACCTTGCAGTTTCGGTTTTGGGCCTAAATCACAATTTTTGGACATCTAAAATACTTTTAAAACACTCCAAACACACCTAAAGACTCACCCGCAAGTCATAATAACCTTTTAGACAACTTAGGATAGTCTTATTCAACCATCTCCACCATCTAAAACGGGTTTGAGGAAAACAACGGAGGGTAGTGGCGGGGGACCGTCCCGTGGCGCTCCAGGTGGGTGTCCTCTCCAGAAAGTACTCTTACTATCAGGGCTGACCATGGAAGCTAGGGTGGGCCTCGTTGTCTTACTATCTTGAGCACCCGGCAGTTATTTGGCCAAGGGAGGAGGAAGCTTAAGGCTCCAAACATAGTTAGGGGGAGGGAATAATAAAATTTACTTAATTTTTAAGGAACTCCTAACCACTTAGTTGCATAGACAACCCATGTGTTTTGGGGGATCTTAGATGAATGATTAGGAACACACATTGCTAATACTTTCACGTTTACAATTCTTAATTGCAATCTTATGGTTTGTCTCTCTAAATGTTTTAAGTCTTTATGAGCATTTGAGTTAACAAATTTATATATCTTTGTTTATTTGCTCTTGTTGTGTGATTCAAGAAGGAGTTGAGTATCCCACTTGGGGAGGCATCATCTTCTTGAATCTTGAGTGCTTTAGTTGTTACCAGTGAAAAGCAGTCCAATAGAGTAAGTGCTATTGGGGCATGCTTGGCTTATGTGATTGATCTCAATTTTAATATTTCCTAAACTTTCCCAATTTGGCATCATTGTATATCTTGTTAATTTGTATCTTTTGTATCATCTTGTATCTTTGTAATATCTGTCTTTCATTGTATAAGTAGTTGCAATCTTTAGTTTGTGGGATAGTTTCAGCTTATTTTAATTGTAATATTTTTGTAATTGAACCACCCTCAAACTTAGTTGACCCCTTGCCCAACCTTAGGCACTAGTCATAGTTGACTTAGGGAAAGGGTTGCTTGTAATTTAGATAAACTTGCACTTTGCATTTGCTGCCTTAGCATCTTAGGCTAATTTTTCCCCAAGCCTTCTAACAAATTAAAACCAACTCCTAGAACTTTAAAGTTAAATCAAATCTAGTAACTAGGGTCTAACCCCCTTGGCTTCCCTAGGAGTAAGCCTAGAAGGAAGAGGTTTCAGTCAAGGTGATAGTGTGGACTGTGAACCTAGGCATTGTGCCTCCAAGGACACACTAAGTGAGCTGGACTTTGCTCACGTTTGCAAGTGTGTATTAGGATGGCAACAGGAGGAAAAGCGCCTAGCTTGAGTGATGTCAACGGAGAATTAGATCGGGAAGAGTATAAAGGGAGGAATTCGACCTAATTCCTCATTATGTTATGATTTGATGTTGAGAGAGTTTCTAGAGGAGGAGGAGAATCGACCTTCTATTGTTTTGTGGATTTCTGGAGGAAACCACCACCATTGATTGGTTTCGGTGTTGAGAGACACACCCTAGCCTATCGGAGATACCATCCAGGTATTTCATCGTGCTATTCAGGGTATCCAGTTTACAGTGTTTGCGCAGCTCAGCCAGTGAGGGTGCAAAGGTTAGTGAGGGTTTTGTGTAGCTGCACGAGGCTAGAGATTATCTTGCAGATTCCTCCCTACCCAGTTGAGGACTAGCCAGGGCACATCTTTTGAGCCACCAATCATCAGATTCTAACGATGAAATCTCTCAGAGCACTGCAGACAGCTAGATAGTGCACAACTCTTGAGGAGGGGCATTTGGGGTTCCAGAGGGAGTTCCGGATCAGATCCGAGGAAACCCTCTCGACCCAGTACAGCATTGGCTAGGGCACGCATTTTGAGTTATATAGCAACAAATTCCGTCAGTGGAATCATTAGGGCACACTCATTGAGTCTAGGAGGTGTGCAACCCCCCAGGGGTTGACATTCAAAGCTTCTGGCATCCGATCTTGAATCCGTCAGTCATCAGTAGCAGCCTAGAGGCCAGGGCTTTCAGTTTGGGACAGTTTCCAGGCGATTCTGTCGAGTATAGCCACCAGGGCGAGTTTTCCAAAGTTGTAGTAGTTGTCGTGAGTTTCTGGGACTGCATCTTTTTGTCGATCTATCCGTGCATGCACAGATTTGCCTTCATCATCTGATCACGGGTATTTTATATTAGTTTTTTATATTCCAGTGACAATCTACAAGATCTGGCTAACGATTTCATTTGCTTTCATCATATTATTGTATTTCCTGCTATTTTCCCTCATAATACATATGAATGAGATGGTGTTTGTTCCTTATTCTTTATGCATCATATATTCTGCCTAAACATTAATTGAATGAAACACACACGCGAAAATAAAACATTAACTCAAACGCATCCAGAAACCCCCAGAGTATCAGATCAGACAATGGATTTGACAGTGAAGCAGTGTTTCCCAAACTAGCCGAGTTAGGAACATTACACCTAGGATGGATGGTCTCACCATTGAAGCCAATCTCTGAAAATCCTCCTAGGGTTTCCGTCCAAGAGTTCCAAAACCACAATGAGCTCTCTCAATAAGAAATTAGAAATTACCAATGCAAGAATGAGAGAGGGTGCCCTCTTTTTCCCCTTTTATTCATTCATTGACTCTTTTGCGACATTTTTACCTTTTAATCAATTTAAGTGACTTTTCACATTCCACATAGTCACTTAGGCGCCTTTTCCACTTTACTCAATGTCACCTCTAATTTTTAATTAATTCCCACTCCGGTGACATTAATACTTAATTCTCTTTTCTTTTTTTTATTCCCTGACTATGACCCACGGGAATTACTTAGGCCATTTCGTCAATTCATGTCAATTCGTCTAGAAGACTCATTCAGAAAGGGCCATTACACCATTCTTTTAAGTTTTAATACACAGTCCAGATCTTGTTTACTTATGGCTGCTGTTTAATCGCTGCTAGTGACCACATGGATTACTGCTGCAAATGATGTTAAGGCAACAAATCTTGGGCTTATAACTTGTACATTTTCATGGAATTTCTATCTTATTTAATGTGATTTAAAAATACTCTTCAAGCTGCAAACTGTTTCTGGAAAACCATATATCATCAAAACACACAAAGCCTCCTACAGTAACCAACTGTTTGACGAAGTGTCCACACAGCAAACTAAGGGAAATTTCCAAAAAAATTGGTCAGAACATTACAGGGAAGTACTCGGAGGTTTTCCCTGGGATTTGTAACCTGGAAGAAAAATGTAAAGGCTAATCCAGTGACTATCCACCACTATAAAATAATTTGCACTTAAGGTATATATAGTATATACTTGATGGAGCATGGTTAAAGCCTTATTGGAAAGACTACAAGAACAGACAAGTACATACCAAGTGATCAATTTGTAAACCTACCCCGTGCTTTCTTAGAGGAATAGCTGAAAAGATACAAAGCAGTATATGACTACTAGTTATACAGAAAGATCCAGTCAGAATGCCACCTACATCTCCAGAAATAATAGCAGAACTTCAACAAAGCTTCACAACATTGATGTTTGGCACTAACACCATTCAATTTGCAAAGTGCCTTGAACCATTGTGCTGACATTTAGTTGATTCTATCACGATGAAATATCTAACTATTATGTATCTACTTTGTCCATTTAGCATGGGCTATGTAATACAAGCCTAGCAAAAATGTTGATTCAAAGTAATAATTATAAGGTCTATTTCATCTGGATTCTATTGAAGGCTATTTGTAAAAGTATTTTACAACCATATGCATTTAACTCAGATAATTCCATCCTCCCTCACTCCTCCAAGAGAAAGGAACGAAGAGTACTTGATATAGCACATGTATGATAACCTCCACATGCAACTTGCTGCACGAAGGGCAGGTCTTTCACAATAGATGGTACAGAAGAATCTTTCATATGCCCCAATCCCTGAAAGAAGAAATATAAAAATAAGAAAACGTTTTATTTAGCCCATAAGAAAAATGATTCATTTTCAGATAAACTGATTCTGATTAATGTTTATAGTACACATGAAATAAGAACGATGCATATAAGAAAGCATTCAGTTTACTTCAAAAGAAAATTGATTAATTTAGAGACTAGCAGCTTTTATTGTTAATTATAGTAGACTTGAAATAATCGCACTAGGAAGTGTATAGACATTAATGAAGATTAAAATGAGCACAAACCAATTGGTACATTCTTCCTTGCCCAAATGTGAAAACAGTGCCATTTTCTGTAAGATAAAATAAGATCAGTACACAAGAATGCAACACAGCTACACTCCACAATTACTAAGAGAAACAATAGTGAACAAGTTTACCATCAATACAAGAAGAATGCAATAATCCAGCAGCAATCTTGCAAACCTGCAAAAAAAGAACATTCAAAAAAATAAGCTTATAGCTGACAATTCATTCCTATTTGCAGTATATCAGTAAGCTTATTACTTATAGAAGTCCAAACTTTCACAGACTACTGCATAAAAATGGGAATATTTTGATCAGCATAAGAGAATAAATTTAACCTTAATTCCCTCCAGATATTTAATCAGTTTTGGAGTGTGTTCACTGCAAAGAATGAGCACCAAAAGAAGACATTAGTTTATGTATTCTTTGCTTCACAAGCTGAACAGGGATAACAGTAGGATTGATATTATATCCACAGCCATGAGACGCAAGGACCTAATGCTGGTCACTAGACTAACATCCACAAATAACAAAATCTGATCAGGAGTTTCATTGCCAGCTGATATCACACATCGCAACCTTGTAAAACACTATAATATTAATCCTTATTAATCAAAATCTTGTATTTATTAAGCTGAGTTATCAATGACAGCTCTCAATCAATTATACTTTAATTGAACTATGTTGCAATGAGTTTTCAGGATGGAGATAGGTGGAGTTGAGATTCAGGGATAGTTGGAAGGTCACCACCACCAAACTCCCCAATTTCCTTGCGGTAGGGAGATGTGGACAACAAAAAATAATAGAGAATAACAATATAACATAACAATAACGATAGTCCATAGTCTGATAGAGAATGAAATATGTAAAACCTAAAAACACTGAAATTGTTATATACACAAAGTTATAAACATAATCAATCCTATGAAACATATACTATAACCATTCATGATTTTAAAAAAGAAAATAGTAAAATATTGATCTATAGACAAAATAAAAAATGAGTAAGAGCAAAGTTCAACATGGAAAAATACACAAGATAAATGCTCAATACCCATACCAAACAGCCTAAAGGCTAACACAGTAATACACGCATATATACTAAATTTATAAATAAAGATCTTTTGTTTCAAGGCTATCAAAAAATGCTTGATTCTCAGCAGGTTCTGATGCATCATCTTTGTTGCCACCCTCCAATATAACATCATCTAATGACACACCAAGGAAAAATGTTTGTGGATCTAAAGTACCCTCCTCCTCATCAATTTGTGAAGCATCCTAAAGGTCTACATCCCATCATGTTGCAAGACCCCATTGGCAAAGGCTGTTCTATGTGAACAAAAACAAGTTTTACAACACTCTTAAAGGTGAACTTGTTCCTTTTAATAGATCGGATTATAATTGGAGTACTTACTCTCAACAAATGAGGAACTAACATGTAACCAGAAATAATACAGATACAATGCCCATGTCAAACATAATATGCTATCGAAAAAACAAAATCGACTACTCGTCCTTGAGTAAACCAGGGGAACGAGGGAGCATCTCAAGGTTCATCAAAGCTCGAAGCAAAATGAGAGGAGGAAGAAGAAGACAGCACCCCAACAAAGTCACCAATCATGGAGAAGGAGCTGATAAACTATCCGATAATCTCCTCTGGAGAGAACCTTGGACTGAGGGAAATGGGATGTGTGATTAAAGGCAGAAGTCAATTGTTTGCTGCAGCTTTTCTAACACTTGAGGCCATTAAGAAGAACCCTATGACGGATCATTATGTGCTCAAAATGATGTTTGGGGGGGCGAATAGTTAAACTATGCTAAGAGAGAAGTTGTAATGTCCCTTTCCAAATAGGAGCTCCAGAGAGAAGTTGTAATGTCCCTTTCCAAATAGGAGCTCCAGAGAGGAGGCTTAATGGTCTAAACAGCCCCGTTAGACTATAGTCAGGGCCATACAAGGGTAAACAGGGTTACTAGAGGTCACTTCAGCCGAGGGTGTTGTAATCAGTGTTACCAACATCGGCAACGGCAAAATATCGCCGAGGGTCCGAAAACGAAAATATCGGCAATATCGGGAAAAATATCGGTAAATATCGGAAAATGTCGTAAGAACGAAAAAAATACAAAAATATTCATTTTTTTTCAATTTTTTAAATATCTAAAGCATCAACAACATCAAATAAATGCATTTCCACATAAATATGAAAAGAGAACTCATATATAAGATGTATAAGATGTCTAGTAAACTCAAATACATCACAGTCTATAGACCAACACTGAATCATGTCCTGACTCCTGAGTCTAAAGCCTCAAAATATCATCAAAAAATATAATAAGTGACAAATGTATCTCATCATCATGAGTCATCTCCAATGAAATCAAATAAAGTCTAATGATCCGCTCTACCCCTTTTACGGGAAAAGGTGATAGCTTTTCCTCTAGAGGAAGAAGCCCCTGGGGTTGGCACTTGACTCTGACGTCCTGTAGAAGAAGCAGGAGCTAGACTCTAGTGTCCTCTACTGGTGCTACTGCCAAGTACAACTCCCTCTGTCCGAGTCCGTGAAGATGGTGGAAGACTCTGCTCTGTAACATCCCCCTCCACCTCCTCCTCCTCCTCTGCTACTGCCCCCTCTACCTCCTGATGTATCCAATCAGGCATCGATTCCAAGATAGGCCTCTCAGACTCAACCCTCCATTCAGCACTGGTGTCAATCCCATCCAACGAAATGGCGTCCACATCAGGTGTTTTCTGAATCTGCCTCACCAACAATCGGAGATTGTAGTAGACATATACCATGTCATTGAGGCGCTGGGATT
>JASDQU010713068.1:0-16537 GCA_032191745.1 Picea mariana
GCGCCCTATGTACGACTATAATGCGCGCATGCGCTAGTTTACCATGGGCGCGATGCGCTTTTTAATTTTTTTTAGCCAACTTTGTATAGTTTTGGCCCTTTTGATGTGCTGTGGAGTTAATCCTTGTGCCATGGATGATTGTTTTTCTGTGTTGATGATGTTGAGTTCTTGTCGCGCTGTGCGGACGAAATTTCAGTGATAACAAACGCAAAGTAACTAAGACCACAGAAGATAAACATTAGAATGGTAAAAGCATTACTGAGACGAAGCTCACGGGGAAGAAGGCTAGGAAGTTAAGAAAGAAAAGGGCTAATACTGTAAGGTTACAAGAGGTTCTAGAGGGCACTTCGCAGCAAGAAGAATTGCAGAATTGGAGCTTAGCTAAGATATCAGAACAACAACATAGAGTACTTCGCCATGATGAAGCAATATGGATGTTGGAACCGATATACCCATTCGACCGCCGCTCCGAACGGATCAAAAAGAAGTTATGGGTTACCACTAGACCATTGGGTAGCACCAGAATGGATAGAACGGAGCTAATGAAGGCCCCATGTCCATTGCAAGCATACTGTTGCTAAGATTGCCTACTTAACCCATCACGCCACGCACCGAGAATACTTTTTTCTAACTAAGAATTTGAGCGCGAACCCTAAGATTTACTTACCCTGAGATCATTTCCGTACTATTCACTATAGTCTTTGAATTCATTTTTCACCTGAGCCAGCTAACCCAAGTTTGTATGTCGGACGAGTTCAGCGCTGCTGAGAAAATTGTTGAAGAAGTTCTAATTGATTTTATGACTGAGAGAGTCATGTCAGAACACAGAATGTCTACAGGTGTATAGGCATCTTCCTTAAGGGCACTACCAGCTTCCCCCTCCACTGCTCGAGCAGAACCATACCGACCGCCTTTGAAAAGACGATCTAATATCGGAAACGACTTCGCCCCTGTGAAGATGATCCCAAGCATATTTCCTAAATATATCCCACCACTAAGAAGAATAGTGAATCAAGACACTCTACCCAGAGACTTCGACTATGCTGTAGTCACTGCGTACCTCCCGAAAGGGGTGCGCGCAGTTCATGCTGACCAGAAGAAGCTCACTGGGCTGAAATTTAGTGATTTTAACCTTGGAGATCATAAGGTTTATAGTATGCTAACCCCGCACAATTACTTGACTATTACAAAAGGAAAGAACCCCAATATTGTACCGCAGCAATGGACCCATAACCTTGCGTAGTCAATCCTCCTCAACGTAATGAAGATTCCACATTTTGGGAGGCATCAGGAAGTAAATGCATATGTTAGACTATTGTTGTCCTGCTACCATAAAGGATACCTATGGTTGGGCCATTGCATCACTGTGGATATGATTCTGATCAATCAGATCACTGGGCTAAGCATGCAGGGCCCTGACCCGCAGGACTTTTACCCTAGAAAGACCGCAAATCATGCTCTCACCCAACGAATAAAAGACACATATGGAAATCTAGAGAAAGGCATGTGAGGTTACAAGGTAGCCTCCATTGAGAATGCAGCAGTGCGCTTTGGTTTCCAGCTGATCACAGGAAAGCTAGTCCAAAAAAAAATACCTACACAGGTGATCGGATTTGTAGTTGACCTCGCAAGGAAGGGCACGGAGGGACTACAAATGAACTGGGAAAAATACCTTATAAATAAGCTATAGATTGACTGTAGACAAGTGCAGGACCAAGGGTATGAGTTCCAATTTAGCTGGTTTCTCATACTCATCGCTTTCATTTCTTGGGAACTTCCCGAGGGAGACACTTTTCCAGAGATCGAACCCTTCGAACCACTAGGCGCGAAGTTTTGTACGTTGTGGTACTCCAGCAACATGAACAAACAGTGGTAGTCCAATGTCGTCTTCCACGCTTACTACACTCAGTTGAAGAATTTCATTCAATCTACACCGCGAATCACACCCAACATGCTTCATAGGTTTAAACCTTCTATGAAATTCAACGCAAATCGTCACTTCACCTACATCACAGCGCGCACAGATGAGCACAAAAAACAACTCCGATCATATTACAAGATGACAGAAGATGACTTGGAGGAGATTACCAAGGAATGGTTGGAAAACCTCCTTGTTGTAGCAAACCCCATAGAGATGTCCGATGTAGATAGCCCTAAAGCTATGTCGGATACACCAGGACCGTGCAAGACTAAGAAGGATGTGGAAGTTCAAGATATCCATAGCACATCCACGAAGACTACTTCTCTCTCACCTATGAAGGGAGGTGATAATGAAGAACTAGGGGGCACATAAGTTGAATAGAACAAAGGCGAGGTTACTCCACCTAGAGACGAGGAAGATCCCTCCAATAAAAGGAAGATTACCCCACCCAACCCCTCATCCTGAAAGAAAGCTAAGGCCACCCATACCACGCTTAAAATTACCCTTACCCCAGATGATTTTGACTTCTTAATTGCCGCACTGAATGATGTTTCACTAAGAAGAAAAGAAGGAGGAGTTATTCCGCCAGATCACAGGTGAACTCAAAGAAGTGCAGCAGGCACTCTGGTCTAGCCAAGTAGTTTCTACGATGCCCTTAACAATGGAAATACCAGGAATAGACGATGAGCCCACTTAATTATGCCATATTGTCGAGAAATTCGAAGCTCGCCTTCGATGAGCTCAAGAAGACATAACGCAAGCCACCCAGGCTTTGTCTCAAGAACAGAGACCACATGGAGAACAACGAAGGAAGGTAGAATAGGAGTAGCATGCCTTGTAAGCAAAGTGGGAGAAGGAAAAAGCACAGTTACAGCAGAGCAAGGACCAGTTGCTAGCAGAGCAACTTGAAGTACAGAAAAGAGTTCACAAATCATTGTGATCTGTGATGATCATAGAAGTGAAGATGGAAGATCGTCTCCCATAGCAGGTGACCCAACTGGAAGAAGTAATCCAACAAATTCAGCAATGCATCACAGATCTAGAGCTCCACACTGTGCCTGAGATAGCTCAAGAGATAAGAGATCTAAGAGAGGCCACTTCTCGAAGTGTAGTCGACCGATTAAAAACCTTGGCCTCGAAATGCAGACAGCTAAGCACTAGAATCACCCAGACTTATGAAACCCTCATAGAGAATCCAGAATTACATACATTGGAGGCATAGCTCCAAGAAGCAAAGCACCATGCAGATGTGCTACAAGCGCAGCTGAAGTCTGTGACCCCAGTCGAAAGAATGAAGAGGTTCGTAGAACAATGCAAAACCAAACAAAAAGTACACACGCTGCAAAGTAAAGTAATGGAAGTATCTCAACGACTGCAACCACTCCAAGAGAAGGCATGCCAACTGTTCGTCGAACTTGAAAGCTAGGGAGATGAACTCAAATAGGGTGTCTTCACTACAGAACAATGCCTGCAAGTACCTCTCAATGACACAGTAATCCAGGAATTTACTAAACAAGAGGTTGTCGAACTGCAGCAGGTCAAAGAAGCCCTAGCCAAGATCAAGGCTTTCGAAGCGGAATTGGTCAGACCTAAGTGACTTAGAACGAGTCACAAGTGAGTGTTGGGGGTTTGTTGGCCCTTGACCAAGTTTTGAAGAATACTTGGTTATATTTGACCACTTTTGGGACTATGATAGCTTGCCAAGGAAGGAGCGCAACGTGAAGCGGAAAGTAAGGAAGCAAGACCTATTTTTCGATCCATTTTAGGGTTTTGGGTTGGTGTAACAAGAAAGAGATGTCAGCTCATGGGTTTACCCATGCTTAGGCCCATTTTGTAATCTATAAATAGGCAATGTAAATAGAGGAGAAGAATAGTAATGTAGACATCTATGTGATGTATAACTGAAATCTTAGTGCTAGTAACTGGATCTATGTGATCGGATGTATCTTAGAGTGCTATGTGCATGAGATCGGAAAGCTAAGTGCAAGTTGTTGTAGTCTTGTGTTTATCTCTCTCTTGGATAAGTGCTTCAATCAAATGTGTTTATCTCTTCCTTGGATAAGTGCTTGATGTGATTAAGTAGATCTAGTTATGCTTTGTGCTGATGATATATGAATGAATGTTAGATCTAATATATAATATTCTTAGTTATTAATCTATTAGGTATAACCTGTTTATCGTTGCTAAGTGCCAGATTTGAGTAATTACTGCGGTGCTCTGTGCTTTCTGCGAAGTGTATTAATGAATGTATTTTAAGGAATAACTGATGCTAAGTGCGTTCTAAGCAAGATAATCACAGATCTGTGTCTCAGCTAAGATTGCATACATCTAAGTCATGCAACCACCCCTACCTCTACCTCGAGTGAGACTGCATCTGCTTTGCAGGTGTTGTCAAAAGGGCCGGTAGCTAGGGTTTTGTTGGTGCGCTCTTGAGCATTGAACCCTGGGTCTACCCCTGTGCCAACACATTTGATCTTTTTAGATCAAAATTATTGCAATAACATTATTGATCATGTCTATCATATGAAGGTGTGTGCATTTTTCATTATACATCTTGCATTGTTATTTATTTATACTATCAATTAATTTTAATATTTAATGGGCAACTATTTGATTTTTAGGTTGATAAAAGCCAGATCCACAATCAAGTTTTATGTTGGATTTTGTAAGTATCAATGAATTGTTTTTTGGGTGTTAATGTTTGAGGGGATCCTAATTTTTAGGCCTAATTCTTAAGCCCCAAAACATGGAGGCAGATGTTAGTGCTATGAATTTCATGATCAAAATTTAATAAGAGAAATCCTCAAATTTTGTAAGAAAGTCAAAGGAAACCCAGCATTATTGCTTTAGGATCATTGAATACCTCTTTTGCAAATCATATATATCAATTTTATGGATTTTGGATGTTTCCTAAAAAAATTTACATGTTTTCTAAACAATAGGTCGCACCATTTCGTTAATTACTAGAATGAATGAACTCGATGCTCTAAATTTGAGTGCTAAAACCCAATCAAAGGAACCATGTTACTTTATAAGCATGTCAAAGGAAACCAACGTTACCACTCTAGAACAAATCGACCTATTCTACAAGTCATATGTATCAATTTTACAACTTTTGGATGTTTTCTACATAAATTTTACACATTTTCAAGCATTGATTCAATCCATTTTGTTAATTAATGGAAATGAATGAACTTACCAAAATATCACAATAAATTTCCTTTGCAACCGATTAATTTATCATTGATTAAAGCCAACATTTACCCTCATCCTAGGAGTTTCTTTTTAATGGAATTCAACTCTGATTGATGATGATCACAATCTTCATTCTAGACCCTGATTTAGGGTCATGTCAACTTTTGCATGAGGTCATGGTTCCATACGTATAACACTTCACTAGAATCCTTTTCATATGCGTCAATGTGGGTTCAACTTCCAACCTTCCCTTTTAATTCTAAGGTTTGGATTGTTAGAAAAACAGGATCAAAAAAACACAAAATATACACAATACAATAGAGACACAGATATATGTGGTTCACCCAGTGTGGGCTACGTCCACCAGAGAAATTGCCAAGTTTTTCCTTTATTATTATCTAGCAAATGAAGGGATACAACCTACAACACACATGTTGTAACTTCCTCTTTTTTCTCTCACAGTCTCCTCTCTCATAAAACAATATTCACAATGATACATAGCCACAATACATTTCCCTCATAAAAAAGGGTTTCCTTCTAGGGAAAAAACCCCTAACATAAGTTCTATCGTCAGATCGGTGACCTTATAATGAACGGTCCAGCTTTACAATGAAATTATAATATACATTTGCAAGGCAATTTTTACTTCAGGAGACCACTTTCCCCCGGTCCCTGCAGGGGGGGTAACCCCCCCTCCACTCCCCCACGTGGAGGAATGTACATTCTTCCAGGGTCTAAATTCTTGATGGGGTATAAACACGGCTGGAAAAAAAAGACCTCTGAATCAGGAAGATAATGAGGCTCCACAACCAACATGGATTCTCTTCATGCAATCAAGGACGAATTAGGTAAGTTTCACTTTCGTTGCTCAGAAAGTGAGAAAATGCATATTACTACCTATGTGTAGAAACTGGCTTTTCTAAAGCATTGTTAGAAGAGATTTCACTAAAATCTATAAATGATATGTGGAAGAAAACACATATTTCTACCTATGAGAGGATATGTGTAGAAATTGACTTTTCTAAAGAATTCTTGGAAGAGATTTCATGAAAAAACTATAAATGATATGTGGAAGAAAAAGCTAGATTCTGAGAATGTTGCATTTCAGTGAAAATCATGTTTTGAAGTTGGGTATGCAATATCCTCCTACCTTGAGCACAATCTTGGAACTTCCATGGATTTTTAGGCATCATCCCAAAGAGTGGAACTATAGTAGGCATCCATGGTGGAATGGATCCACTAAGAAACACCCCTTGGTGGAAATTATGATTCTCATTGATAGGGTTCCTGAATCTAGAAAAAACATAACTAATGATAATGAAAAGGAAGAGAATGCTACACGGGGTTTTCACTCAGTGAACCTATGACATAGCACCTGCATTCGTAGGATATTAAAGAATGTCCGTAATTTTAGTAAATATTGATAAATACCTCCAAAAATTCTTTTGTTGAATCTCACCTCCCAATACATCTTTCAAATAAAAGACTCCCTTATTTTTACATTATACCCCCCGATACCCAATACCTAAAATATATTGACTCTGTTTTTCATAATTTAAAACCCCCCTTTATGAATGAACATGATAAGATAATGGTCAACAAGGTGAATCCTCCATGGAATGCTATCACTCCAAATTTTGAGAAAGAATTCCCAGCCCTTTGGAGGAGTTTTGGAAGGTAGAGTAGACTAGACACATAATAGATCTAGATGAAATCAAGATTATTGGTTATTCAATGAGGGAGAAACAAAAGATGATATGAAGGAATGAATATTTTGGAATTGGTGAGGACGAAGAAATAGTGGAAGAAGGAGTAACTACACCTACCGACTTGACAAAATCTATGAAATATATTGATTATTTAATAAGGAAGCAATCACAAATTATACGATGATATGAATATTTTGGCATTGGTGAGGAGAAAGCATCAAGGGAAGTAGGGGTAACCACACATTCTCATTTGGAAAAAATGGTGTTCCAAAGAACATCACAGGAACTTTGTCTTTGATTCCACTAATTATTCAATGAACTTTGCCTCTGATTCCACTAATTAAGGTCTCTCTCCAAAGATGTAAGAAATATTAATCCCTCTCTCCATGAATGTGGTGAGAAATTTGGATGTCTTTGGGTATGATGGTGACCCTCTTAGCATGGATGGACATAGATTCATGTCCTTGGATATTTCTTGCTAGACCACCACCTTCGTTGAAACCTACATCAATACAATCCTTCCCACCTTGCTCTCTCCACGTAGAAACGACAACTATGATAATTCCTCAACTGCTCCAGGTATAATTCCTCAAATGTAGGTTAAAAAAATCCTCTTTGAACTCATTAACAACAAATATATATAGAAAATGAGGTTCCCATGAATCAACTTCCCAATTTGAAGAATCTAGAGATACTATATTTAATGATTTCCGTTAACATGCAATGTTCTATAGTATCTTGGCCCATGACCAAACCGTGATATCACAGAATCCTTAGCTCTCTTGTTATTGGAAAGCTAGGGTTTCAATGTACAACCATGCAAAAGAAGACGTTGGCTCCTTGACTAGGCTCTCAAACATAGAGACCCTTTCACTTTCTCCTTCCACTGAAACTCATCGTGGGAAGATTAAATTATTGGAGTAGACTTATTTCACATGTAATGCTTAAGGAAAAATTGTCTCTACCACTCATGTTCCCCACGTCCGTTAACCAATGAAAATTGGATATGGAAAAACACATCTATTGTGTACCCGCGCTTCTATTTTTCTATCAATTGTTGGGTTCAAATCCAATCTCCAAAACCCTATCCCATCCTAGGGTGAAATTAGCCATGGATAACACATGAACTTTCATCAGAGATGTAAAAACTTTCATATATGCGCATATACGAAATATGACCATTTTCATATATGTGCATATACAAAAGCTGACCATTTGCGTATATGTTCTTATACGGAAGTGGTCGGCTTTCGTATATGCACATATACGAAAGTGGTCAACTTCCATATATGCGCATTTACAAAAACCAACTTTCGTAAATGTGCACATATACGGAATCCAACTTCCATAAATGTGCATTTACGGAAGCGCACATATATGGAAGCGTGCATATATGGAAGTCGCCTTTCGTAAATGTCTGTAATGGGTGACTAAACAACCTGCAGATTATGTTCTCTTCATGTCCTTCAGTAGCATAAACTTTTCATCTATCGAAAAAATTGAGGATCTCTCTCTTGGACTGGAAGGAAATGGGAAGAACTGGTCATCTTCGTTATATGTACATATACGAAAGTGGTCGGTATCCATATATATGCATATACAGAAATGGTCATCTTCTGTATATGCACATATCAAAATCTTACCACTTCCATATATGTGCATATATGGAAGTGGTCATCGTCCATATGCACATATACGAAGTGCTCGACTTCTTCATATGTGCATATACAAAAATGATTGGCTTTTGCATATGCACATATACGAAAGTTGGTCACTTTTGTATATGCACACATACGAAAATGGTCGGCTTTCATATATGTGCATATATGAAAGTCGACCACATTTGTATATGTGCATATACTCAAGTGGTCAACTTCTATATATGCACATATACGGAAGTGATCAGCTTCCATATATGCACATAGACGGAAGCTGGCCATATACTGAAGCCAGCGTAAAAATAAGGAAGTGGTCATCTTTCGTATATGTGCATATACAGAAGTGGCACGCTTATATATATGTGCATATATGAAAGAGGGACACTTCTGTATATGCGCATATATGGAAGCCGACCACTTCTGTATATGCGCATATACATAAGTGGTCGACTTTTGTATATGCGCATATACCGAATATAGCCATATACTAAAGCCGGCCACTTCCGTATAGGTGCATTGTGCATATACAGAAGCAACCCACTTCTGTATATGTGCATATACTGAAATTGACCACTTCCATATGTATGCATATATGGAAGTGATGGGATTTTGTATATGAACATATCTGGAAGTCATCCACTTTCGTATATGGATTTCATATATGCGCATATATGGAAGCTGACCACTTCCATATATGCACATATACGAAAGTGGTAAGCTTCCACATATGAGCATATACGGAAATGGTCGACTTATGTATATGCACATATACGAAAATATACCACTTCCATATATGTTCATATACAAAAGCTGAGCAATTATGTATATGTGTATATAGGGAAGTGGCCAACTTTTGTATATGCGCATATACGGAAGTCGACTACTTCCCTATATGCACATATACAGAAGTAGACCACTTGCGTATATGTGCATATATGAATGTAGTTGGCTTCTGTATATGCGCATATATGAAAGTTGACCATTTTCATATATGGGCATATATGAAAGTGGTCAGCTTCCATATATGCACCTATACGGAAGTGGTCCAACATCCATATATGTGCATATATGGAATCCAACCATTTTTGTATATGCTCATATACGGAATCTTACCACTTTCGTATATGCGCATATACGAAAATGGTCAACTTCCGTATATGCACATATATGGAAATTGACCACTTCCGTATATGTACATATACGAAAGCTGACCACTTTTGTATATGCGCATATACGAAAGCTGACAATTTTCGTATATGCGCATATACAGAAGCTGGCAATTTTCATATATGTGCACATGTGGAAGCTGACCACTTCTGTATATGTGCACAAACGAAAATAGTCGGCTTCCATATATGCACATATATGGAAGTTGACCACTTTTGTATATGCGCATATACAGAAGCTGACCACTTTCGTATATGTGCATATACGTAAGATGACCACTTTTGTATATGCACATATATAGAAGCTGACCACTTTCATTTATGTGCATATACAAAAATGGTCAACTTTCCTATATGTGCATATACGAAAGCCAACCACATTCATATACGCGCATAAACGAAAGTCGACCACATTCATATATGTGCATATACGCAAGTGGTCGGATTTTGTATATGCGCATATAGGGAAGTGGTCGACTTTCATATATGCACATATAAAAAAATTGGCCACTTCCCTATATGCGCATATATGAATTTTTTATATGTTCATATAGGGAAGCAGTCGACTTTCGTATATGCGCATATACGGAAGTTAGTCACTTTGGTATATACACATATACATAATTGGTCATATTTTGTATATGCACATATATGGAAGTGGTTGGTTTTCGTATATGTGCATATACAAAAGTTGACTACTTTTGTATATGTGCATATACGGAAGCCGACCACATTCATATATGCGCATATATGGAAGTGGTCAGATTCCGTATATGTGCATATACGAAAGTGGTCAACTTCCGTATATGTGCATATACAAAAGAGGTCAACTTTTGTATATGTGCATAATGGAAGCCGACCATTTTCGTATATGTTCTTATATGGAAGTGGTCGGCTTCTGTATATGTGCATATACAGAAGTGGTCAGCTTCCATATATGAACATATACGAAAGTGGTCAACTTCCATATCTGCACATATATGGAAGCCAACCATTTTCGTATATGTGCATATATGGAAGTGGTCAGCTTTCGTATATGCGCATATACGAAAGCGCATATACGAAAAATGGTCGGATTTTGTATATGCACATATATGGAAGTTGGACCACTTCCATATATGCGCATATATGGAAGCTGACCACTTTTGTATATGCGCATATACAAAAGTGGTCAGCTTCCGTATATGCGTCGCATATACGAAAATGGTCGGCTTTCGTATATGCGCATATACGGAAGCCAACCACATTCATATATGTGCATATATGCAAGTCGTCTGATTTTGTATATGTGCATATAGAGAAGTGGTCGACTCTTGTATATGCACATATACGAAAGTTGGTCGCTTCCGTATATACACATATACAGAATTGGTTGGCTTTTGTATATGCACATATATGAAAGTGGTCGATTTTTGTATATGTGCATATACAAAAGTTGACCACTTCCCTATATGTTCATATATGGAAGTTAGCCACATCCGTATATGTGCATATACAAAAGTGTTTGTCTTCTGTATATGTGCATATACGAAAGTGGTCGACTTCCATATATGCGCATATACGAAATCCATATACGAAAGTGGTCGACTTCCGTATATGCACATATATAGAATTCGTCACTTCCATACATGCGTATATACGGAAGTGGTCGACTTCGGGATATACACATATATAGAAGCGGGCTTCTTCCGTATATGGACAATGGACATATACGAAAGTGGTCATCTTCGGTATATAACAAGCTTCAGTATATGCGCATATACGGAAGTCGACCACTTCTATATATATGCATATACATAAGTGGTCAACTTCCATATATGCGCATATACGAAAGTCGACCACTTCTATATATATGCATATACATAAGTGGTCAGCTTCCATATATGCACATATACGGAAGTCTCCTACTTATGTATATGCGCATATACAGAAACGGGCCACTTTTGTATATGCACATGTATGGAAGCTTACCACTTCCGTATTTGTACGTTGGCTTCAGTATATGGTCGACTTATGTCTATGCGCATATACGGAAGTCAACCACTTCTGTATATGTGCATATATAAAAGTCGACCACTGGCATATATGTGCATATGTGAATGTGGTCGACTTCCATATATGTGCATATACGAAAGCCGACCATTTTCGTATATGCGAATATATGGAAGTGGCCGACTTCCATATATGCACATATACGGAAGTGGTCGACTTCCGTATATGATCATATACGAAAGCGATTGGCTTATGTATATGCACATATACAGAAGTCGACCACTTCCGTATATGCGCATATATGGAAGTCGGCCACTTCCATATATGCGCATATACAGAAGTGGCAAGCTTTTGTATATAAGCATATACGAAAGCTGACCATTTCTGTATATGCGTATATACGGATGTTGACCACTTTTGTATATGGGAATATACTGAAGCTGACCAGTTCTACCTAATTCCTTCCAGTATGAGAGTGAGCTCCGCAATTTTGTCAATAGATACAAAGTTTACGCTACCGAAGGACACGCAAAATCTCCAAGTTGTTTATCCACCCATTGCAGGAATTTATGGAATGTGACTTTCATATATGCGCACTTCCGTAAATGCCCATTTATGGAATTTGGATTCTGTATATGTGTGCATTTATGAAAGTTTGTTTTCATAAATGAGCATATACGGAAGATGACCACTTACGTATATGCACATATACAGAAGCTGACCACTTCTGTATAAGCACATATACGAAAATGGTCAGCTTCTGTATATGCACATGTACGAAAATGGTCGGATTTTTTATATGTGCATATACGAAATTTGGACCACTTCTATATATGCGCATATACAAAAATGGTCAACTTTCATATATGCGCATATATGGAAGAGGACCACATTCATATATGTGCATATACACAAGTGGTCGGATTCTATATATGCACATATAGGAAAGTGGTCTACTTTCGTATATGCACATATATGAAAGTTGGCCACTTTCGTATATACACATATATGGAGTTGTTCAGCTTTTATATATGCACATACATGGAAGTGGTCGATTTTTGTATATGTGCATATACAAAAGTCGACCACTTTCGTATATGCTCATATTTGGAAGCTGACCATTTTTGTATATGTGTATATACGGAAGTGGTTGGCTTCTGTATCTGCGCATATACGAAATCCATATACAAAAGTGGTCAACTTCCATATATGCGCATATAGAGAAGCCTGTCACTTCCATATATGCTTATATACGGAAGTGGTTGACCTTGGTATATGTGCATATACGAAAGTGGTCGGCTTCGGTATATGGCCAGCTTCGGTATATACACATATACAAAAGTCGACCACTTCGGTATATGCGCATATACGGAAGTGGGCCACTTCTGTATATGCACATATACGAAAGTCGACCACTTCCGTATTTGCACGCTCTCTTCGATATATGGTCGGCTTCCGTCTATGTGCATATACGGAAGCCGGCCACTTCCATATATGCACATATATAGAAGTCGACCACTTGTGTATATGCGCATATATGAATGTGGTCGACTTCCGTGTATGTGCATATACGAAAGCCGACCATTTTCATATATGTGCATATATGGATGTTGAAATATTGTAACTGCAAAGAATATTCTTCTTATTATTGAGATATTATCTTATAGATCAATCCCCTTTTGTGGATTGATCATGTCGTTCTTTGTATAATACCAAATCCCCTTTTGTGGATTGGTCAAATCCTAATTATATGATTCTAATTAAGAATTCGGCCCCCAGGCCTAATTAAAGTGGTTTTTAGCCACTAAAGAAGAAGTTGGCCCTGCTTAATGAAGAGACACCACCCTAGAACCTGCCAGCTAGTATAAATAAAAGTGGAAGGCACCTCATCATCTCACTCACTCAATTCATTCATCTAGTATGCAAGTTTGAAGGAAGTTGCAGTTGCCAATTGCCGGAAGAAGGAAGAGAGAGACACATTGCTCAATGTTGGATATTCTCTAGTGTTTGATTTATTATCTTGGCATTGTATTAGCAATATATCTTCAGGAAGTTTTTGTTGGGTTTTCTCCCCCATGAGGGTTTCTCAGGATAAATGCTATGTACCTTGTGATTGTGTATATTTCAGTGATCCTGCTTATGTTATTATTGTCTAATAAATTGAAAAGAAATTAATAGTTTCTCTAAATTTAATAATGGAAGTGGTCAACTTTTGTATATGTGCATATGCGGAAGCCAACCATTTTTGTATATGCGCATATATGGAAGCGGTTGGATTTCATATATGCACATATACAGAAACTATTTCCACTAGGTTCTGAATGAATGCATCTATTTTCTTGGGGGAAATGGGATAATGCCCTTGCGATGCATTGCTGATTAAAAAAATACTCTATGATAAAGGAAGAGAAGTTAAATTCTTAGAAACTAACGGATTAGCATATTATCCCACTACCTAAGATCTTCCAATGAAAAACACTTTCAAAGGTTAGGAGTGGGGCCTATGAATTTATTTGGGTGAAGCAAAACCTAAGTAAAAGTGCATTCATCCCTGAAAGAATATCAATGGAGGAAAAATGCTTAGGACCCAATTGATTATTCAACCAAAGAACCTTGGACTCCAAAAATGTCTCTATTGTGGTGTTTCTCACTATTTTGTGTTGGCCTAAGATAAGGAAGTGGTCCAACTTCTGTATATGTGCATATACAAAATCCGAGCATTTTTGTATATGTGCATATACAAAAGATGACCATTTTCATATATGTGCTTATATGGAAGTGTTCATCTTTCATATATGTGCATATATAGAAGTGGTCAGCTTCTATATATGTGAATTTACAAAAACCAACTTTCGTAAATGCGCACATATATGAAATCCAACTTCCATAAATGCACATTTACGGAAGCGCGCATATACGGACGTCGCCTTCCATAAATGTCTGCAATGGGTGGATAAACAACCTGCAGATTTAGTTCTCTTCGTGTCCTTCGGTAGCATAAACTTTGTATATGTCGACAAAATTGTTCAACTCACCCTCGGACTGGAAGGAAACATGAAGAAATGGTCATCTTCATTATATTCCCATATATAGAAGTGGTCGACATCCATATATACGCATATACATAAATGGTTGGCTTTTGTATATGCGCATATACAAAATCTGTTCACTTCCTTATATGAGCATATATGGAAGTGGTCAGCTTCCATATATGTGCATATACGGAAGTGGTTGGCTTCTGTATATGTGCATATACGGAAGCCAACCTCTTTCGTATATGCGGATATACGAAAGCCAACCTCTTTCGTATATGCGCATATACGAAAATGATTGGCTTCTACATATGCACATATATGAATGTTGACCACTTTTGTATATGCACATATATGAAAATGGTTGGCTTCTATATATGCGCATATATGGAAGCCTACCACATTTGTATATGCACATATACGCCAGTGGTCGGCTTCTATATATGTGCATATACGGAAGTGGTCGGCTTTCGTATATGCACATAGATAGAAGTTGGCCATATACCGAAGCCAACATACAAATACGGAAGTGGTCGGCTTCTGTATATGCGCATATAAAAAAGTGGTATGTTTATGTATATGTGCATATGAGAAAGAGGGACACTTCCATATATATGCATATATGGAAGCCAACCACTTCCATATATGCACATATACCAAAGTGGTAGAATTTTGCATGTGCGCATATATGGAAGTGGTTGACTTTCGTATGTGTGCATATACGAAAGTGGTCAGCTTCCGTATATGCGCATATACAGAAGTGGTCAACTTCCGTGTATGCGCATATACAGAAGTGGTCAACTTCTGTATATGCACATATATGGAAGCTGACCATTTTTTGTGTATGCGCATATATGAAAGTGGTCAGCCTTCGTATATGTGCATATACAAAAATGGTTGGATTCCATATATGCACATATACAGACGTTGGGCCACTTTCGTATAGGTGCATATACGGAAGCTGACCACTTCAGTATATGTGCATATACGAAAATGGTTGGCTTTCTAATATGTGCATATACGGAAGCTGACTACATTCATATATGCACATATACGCAAGTGGTCTTCTTTGTATATGTGCATATAGGGAAGTGATCGACTTTCATATATGCGCATATACAAAAGTTGGCGGATTTCATATATACACATATACAGAATTGGTCATCTTTTGTATATGCACATATATGGAAGTGGTTGATTTGTGTATATGTGTATATACAAAAGTCGACCAATTTCGTATATGTGCATATACGGAAGTGGTCGGCTTTCGTATATGCACATATACGAAATGTTGGATTACTGAGAGGGGGGGGTGAATTTGTAATAGAGCAATAATATCCCTTTTAACCATATAATCCAATTGTTATATCAATGAAGCATTATCATCCAATAACTGCAGAGTAAATAAGCAATGAACAAATGAACAATCATACACATACACAGTACACCAGTGTTTTACGTGGAAACCCAAATCGGGAGAAAACCACAGAATGTTTTTTCTTATATGTCTTGAAGAATTACATTCATTGGAAGCACCAACTTCCTTTGTTTTCCATCTACAACTGGAAGGAGGCTCCAACCCCATAGTTTCTCGGGCTACAACCTGAGGGAAGCTCCAACTCCCCAATTCTCTAGCTACAACTAGAAGGAGGCTACAACCCCTATGTTCTCCATCTACAACCAAAAGGTGGCTACAACCACCTATCCTTGCCCCGTCCTGCCACCCTAAAGTAGAAGTAGAATGATGGAACCACTATCACACTATCACTGTGAGATATACCGTTGTAAACCTGTACCAATAAATCTGAACCATGCATCAACCATGCATCAACCTGTACCTCAACCTGTAATCAACCTGTACCAT
>JASDQU010713070.1:6097-33403 GCA_032191745.1 Picea mariana
TCCATAGGATCATTTTTCCTCCCAACCATAGGCACCAACTCATGTGCGTGCCACCTCGAAGATTGGATTGAAGCAACAAGGGTGAATATGTTAGCTTGAGCACTCCCACATATAACCCAAACC
The DNA here is from genome assembly GCA_032191745.1 of Picea mariana. Classification (NCBI taxonomy): domain Eukaryota; kingdom Viridiplantae; phylum Streptophyta; class Pinopsida; order Pinales; family Pinaceae; genus Picea; species Picea mariana. Next base: position 6,221 of record JASDQU010713070.1, read on the forward strand.
TGATTTTCAATATAATTGGGATTCCCTCTTGAAAGGATAGAGCTCCAAACAACTCAACCCATAACATTGGCCAAGTAAGGAAAAATATCTAATATGCTAGATTAGTATGTTTCTTAAACCTATAAAGACATGTTTTTTTTAATTTTATTTTTATCTTAATTGAATAACTCCTTAGTGAATCAACATAGATAAAATCATAGCCCATTTATAAATGATTATATCCTTATCCTAGACTTGGTGATTTGTGCCTCAGTCCTCATGACTGAAAGAACCTAAATTTCCCAGCCTCACTTATTAGACTTGTCTAGCTAAGCCAAATTGAAAACTACCATTATTAAGTGCCTATACTTCATCATGCTTGAAACCAAGCTTGAATGTTCCACCTAGCAAAGCACTATACTATAATCAATAACCATACTTAACCTTTGACCTCTATGTTTCTAGTTAAGGTGTTTGATCCATCTAACTTCAACGTGCCTTTTTCAAAGATATATCACATTCCACATTTTCCAAACAAATCGATCATATATCTCTTTAAGTCCAAACTTGGGCTAGGCTTGTAGATGTGGATGAAGAGTATGAAGAGAGGAGGTATTGTATTAGTTAACTTTTTTTGCTCATTTAAGAACAAATTATATGACTTGAATATTTCCTTTTTCTCCCTTCTAATGCAAAATATTATTGGCCCCATACTTGTGAGAGTAATCTCACAAATTTATTTGTAACTAAATCTTTAATATATATGCCTATGCCTTGAACTTGTTTATACCTTATGTATTCATTTTCTTGGATTTTGGAAGGATGGATCGAGGTGATTCATTGGGACTCGAGTCTCCAAATCTTCCTCGCAAACACTTGAGGCTTTCCAATGAAGGAATAAGAGGGACCTCTAGTCTGACAAAGACACCTAGTTCATTAGAGACCCCTATTTCAGCAAGGTATCGTAGTCAAGTAGGGACAGCTAGTGATAGAAGGCAATCTAGTGAAAGGAGGAAGTTATCATATGAATCAATAAATAGAGCATTGAGACAGAGTGCTTGGGATACTATTAGGGATTCAACCTATTTAAATAGGTTGAACATAAATACCCCCACTCTGGAGAATGTGGAGACACCATCACATCAACAAGATATGTTTGGTAAATTTCTTCTATTTTTGTATTTTTTTAATTTTTTTTGTGTCTATTTCTTTTTTTTTTATGTTTTTATGTGTTTTTGTTTAATGTTGTGAATATTTTAAATTGTTTATTTGTGTAGATGATTGGTTTTATCAGGGGGAGATAATGAAAGAGAGAGTGAAAATCAGACATAGTTCAATGTTCATGCAGAGGGTGAGGGTGGCTCAATGCCACATTATCAATAAAATGAAGATAACACCCCTACGATGAACTATCCCTCAGATGTTGGTGGAGATATTCCTTGTGAAGGAAACTTTGAAGCAATGACACTCCAACGATGCTCATCCCATCATGCTAATCTCAAGAATGATCTTAGGCATATGATTCTCCATGCAGAGAGCAAGCAAAGCTTGAAGATTGTTTTGCATTCTTTGCAAAAAAAAAAATAATGTATATCAGAACCTTGGGCCAACGTCTCATACATTCATATATTTGATGAGGTGACGGAAGTCAAAGGTGACAAGCCTTGATAAATGGGAAGTAGTACAAAACAAGGTGTCAAAAGAAGATGCAATTTCAATGTTTAATTTCAAGGAATGTCCAAAGAGACCGATGTTGAAGGTGCAGTATTTAAAGCACCCAAACATTGCAGGACATCTCTATAATATATTCTTGGCAGCATATGGGAGGTTGTCATGGAATGATGAGGTTCCAATTTACTTTGCTAGACTTTTCTATGCAGAGTTTTTTTTGGGAATGCACCCCAATTATACCAACTTACCATCTCGATATTACAGAGTTGGTAAAGGTAGAACATATATTTGAAAAGGGGAATATCAAGATGCATCATTGTCAAGGCCTTCACCACCTTTGGTATCTCTCCCAACATGGGCATTTGCTTCACATGTAGAGATGCAAGCCACATCGCAAGTTGGCAAGGATGCAAGGACTGCAATTGGAGATAACCTAGAATCCGTTTTGTATGGTATTGATGTTGGATTGAATCGAAAGAGGGCGCAATCCACTACTCGGGAGAGTTATGTTGACAAGACGAATGAGGAGATAGATTCCATGAGCGTAGACGAGCTACATAATTATGCCAAATTTTGTCGCAATGGATGGAAATAGTTAATTAGGCACGATGAATCAGGCATTGGAATGATATGTGTTTTAGTTTGTAAGTTTTTTATGCATTCGAGGATAGTTTTCTTGTTATTATATCTAGATACATATCATTTCATTGTTAGAAATAATTGGCTTGTGTTACATGTTCATTAATTGCAATTTGGTCAAATGCTAAATGAGTCCTCATTAAATAGGGTACTTGATTCATCGTCTTTAAATTTCGATGCAATGAATCATGTACATGTTTTTAAAAATGTCCATATCTACACTTTAGTTGTATAATTTCCACATGAAGTATCAATCCAAAAAATTTATATCTCACCATTAATGTGAACAAATTTCTCTAAAATTCAAAGTTTCTTTGTTCACATATTCCCTTGCCATCTCCCAACACATTTGTAGGTTTATCTTAGTTGTCATCCCAAATGTTGGGGGATTTTCAAGAGGGGGACGATATTGAGGTTGACAAATCACAGGTATTGCATTTTACAAAGTTTAAAACTATGATTTCAAGTGTTAATCATTTAATTTTAACTCATCAAAAATTATTTAAATATGTTATTTATGTAAGTAGATGCCTTAATGGAAATCTGCAAATTTCAAATGTGTTATAGGCCAACTTGGAGAATAGAGTGTCAGATAGAGTGTCTGAGAAGGATGTGTCCATACTAGAGAAGGATGCGTCCATACCTGATGATGCATAGGTCATGTATATGTACATCAAATTTGTAATTTCTAGTGTGTTTTTATGACAATTTTATTATATACACATGAATGCTTAAATTTATTTTTCTACCTTTTAAACATTGTATGGGTTACATTATATATATGCACATGATGCATTTGCCTTGCGTTTCTTTCGTCCATGTCAATGGTTTAGAATAATATATACTTGGGATTTAGACATAACTACATATACTATCCTTAATGCATTTTCTAGATCTATTTTTTTTTCTTTTGAAAGATGTGCAGAACAACTTTTTAGGTCCCCTTTTTCTTTCCTTTTGAAATATATCTAGAACAAATTCAATATCATTTTCCTACATTTCTTTTGCAAAAAGAGTTCAACATTATTTTTAAAACCATGGTTTATTTGTAGTTGAAATACGCATGTAGCAAAGATGAAGTTTTGGTTGATCAAATAAATTCAATATCCTTTTCCTACATTTCTATTGCAAAAAGAGTTCGACATTATTTTTAAAACCATGACTTATTTGTAGTTAAAATACACATGTAGCAAAACTAAAGTTTTGGTTGATCAAATAAATTCAATATCCTTTTCCTACATTTCTTTGGAAAAAAAGGTTCAACATTATTTTTAAAACCATGGCTTATTAGTCCCTGTCGAAGGCGTAAAGGGACTATAGTGATCGATAATTCATTAAATTTATATTAATTTGTCGTTTGACTACAATTTTTTTCATAATTTCTATTGTTCGAACTACAGAACTAAAAACATTATTTTTTATATGATAACAAAACTTTTGTATGTCATGATCTCATTGGATAATAGATTTGAGGTCTTATTGGCAGCTTCGCTATTCCCCATGATTTATATGTTGTCATATCCAAAGTTTTTATCATCTACGGTCTTTTTGAATTTGTACTATTCATACTGAAATGTTTAGATATCTAAAGTTTATAGCAATCGATAATTCGTTGACTTTATATTAGTTTGTCGTTTGACTACAAATTTTTGCATAATCTCTATTGTTCGAACTACATAACTAAAAACATTATTTTTTATATAATAAAAAAACCCTTATATGTCATGATCTCATTGGATAATAGATTTGAGGTCTTATTTCCAACTTCGTTATTCCCAATGTTTTGTATGTTGGCATATCCAAAGTTTTTATCATCTACGATCTTTTTGAATTTGTACCATTCATATTGGAATGTTTAGATATCCAAAGTTTTGAGCATGGATAATCAGTTTTTATTAGTTGACTTCATATTACTTTCTCCTCTGAGTAATTTTTTTTTTCATAGTCTCCATTATTCGAACTATTGTTATTATTATTATTATTGTTTTTTTATTTTTCTTTATTGTTGCGTACTTAGAGAGGAATTTTCATTATTGCGTACATAAAAATGCATGCCACACTGCATTCTTTCTTAAATGTTTGCACAATGTGATACCCTTCAACGGTTCTGACAGCCTTAGGTGTTTACCTAACATGCCTAACAGTCTTAAATGTTTACTCAACAAGCGTGTTACAATATAATTTCCTCCTATTTTTGGATACGGTGTTGTCTGCAGTAAATTTGGGCAATATTGTTCTTCACCGGCATTACTGGTTCATTGGTTGATGCTTGTTCGTTGGTTCGTTCGATGTTGCTTGTTTTTGTTTGATTCAAATTTTCAAAGTTGAGGTCCTGCAGCTGCAGTTGGACCTCTTGGTGCTTGTTCACTGGTTTGTTGTTTGTTGCTTGCTCTTGTTTGCTTCAACTTTGCAAGGTTGGGGTCTTGCATCCGCAGTTGGACCTTTTGTTGTTGTTTGCATGGTTTGGAGTTGCGCTTCTGTCATTCATCGTTCACAGATAAGTTTCGTAGCCATGGTTTCATTTCTATTCCTTGTTTTTTGTTTCCTATTTGCAGCTTGCAAGTAAGAATTTTCAATACTAGGAATCCCTAGCTCAAAATCCTCTTGCAGAACATCTTTCTGTGTGACTGCTATGACCAAAATCTTGTCCTTGTTCTTGAATTTCAATGTTCTATACAAAACCCACCTCTATCGCAACCATAGTGACATATAAAAAAGAAAACTCCTCATTTTTCCCGGTCCAGAAAATCATAGGTTTGGTGCATTTTTCCCAGTTTGTTCCCTTCCAAAACATCTTGTTCCCTTTGAATGTCGATACTGGACACATAACCCACATCTATTGCAACCACAGTGAAATATAAAAAATGAAGTTGAATATTCTCCTCATATTTTATGTTCCTGGAAACCATACGTTTGGTGCATTTTCCCCAGTTTGTTCCCTTCCAAAATGTCTTGTTCCCATTTGAATGTCGATGTTGGACACAAAAACCACATCTGTTGTAGCCACAGTGAAATATAAAAAATAAAATTGAATGTTCTCCTCATATTTTCTGTTCCTAGAAACCATGCGTTTGGTGCATTTTTTCCAGGATATTCCCTTCTAATCACATATGACAACTTCCACGTCCTCGATATCGTGCCATAGATCTTTCAAAAATAGCAATGCAAAAGGGTTTAGAAAATGAATTCAGAGTTGTCACAGGAGGCAAGCATCTGTCAGGGCCTTGTGATAGGGCATGCTTTTATTCTATGAATCAAAAAATTCATCCACATGTTGGTTTTGTACTTCCCTTTATGTCTTGCAAAACATCTTCTACCACTGAAACGCTTATAGGATGCACGCGTGGAATAGGTTAAAAAATGATATACCTCGAATACTCAGTCTTTGTGTTGAGCAAATTTATAGTGTTATTTCATTTGCATTGTCTCTTCTGTTTGGTTCACTGTTCATTGTATGATTGTTTGTTTTTCATATGCTATAGCGACTAAGGGGATTGAATTTGACAGGAAGAAGGTTGAAGGATACATAGAGGAATTGGTATGCAGTTTCACACTTATAGTTTTATTTTTAATTTTTTTCTCTGTTTGCATATAAACTGAATATAGCTAAGAAACATCTTGAAAATCACAACTTAAGAGATGAAACAAGTAATAGATGTTGAGTCCTATGAAATATATAAAGACTCCATTGTACATAATAACATTGACCAGGTATTGCATAGCAATGGAATTTTTAGATTGGATGCATTCTCGTATACTGTAGGAGATTGCCTCTTCGATGCATTTCAAGTTCTGTTTCATTTTCGTTATTCCTCGATCGACTTGCATAATGGATTGATATATTATTTCTTGGGCTGTTTAAAAAATGGCAACATTGAGGCATTGGAGTCGTATCAATATGAATTGACATCTGATTTTCTTTTCTAGATGCATGGAATACATGATGTCACTACATATTTTTCAAAGATACGGTTGTCTGCATCTGCAATTCTGCCTGCACATGAGAGGGGACTTTGGGGAGATACATTTTGTATACATTGGCTGTCCAAGTGGATGAATATATCAATTGGAATATGGTCCTTGACAATAAAAACAAGATATCTACTATTCAACAAAATTGCATCTAGCGATCCATATTGCATCTTTTTCCATGATGCCAATCCTGTCAGTGGTCATTATGAACCACTACTCTATAGAAAATTATCCATATGAAATATTGGAGCACCTCATATTTACTTGTCCATCATTTGCAAAGACCTTGAATCACATTGGAAATGAATTATGCATCGTATACACTCCCATGGCTTGCAGATAGCGACAAATGTTCCATCTAGTTGTGGAGATAGTCTGTTCAATGCAATTTTCTATTTGGTAGAAATATATTTCGATGTGCAGTCGTTGCGGCTTTACTGTACAATCCTTTTGCAATGTAATTATAGGCGACAATCAACAAGATTTTAGATGCTTGCATCAACACCTTTCACCATATCTCCTAGAAAGTATGCCGACAATTGGAAGTTGGAAACAATACCTTGTAAACATGGCACTGCCATATGAGAAAGGAAATGTAGAGGGTGACAGATTCTGTTTGCAATGGCCATCTATCATATTCAGAGTAAATATCCAGGTTTAGTTGGCCCTGTCAGATGGTATTGTCCATTCCTGTTGTGTTGATTCAAACTATGATTTAACAATTAACATCATCTCATTGAAACCATATACGCCACATATCCATTATCAAACTTTGATGAGAAATACTACTAGTTTAGGGTCCACTGTCCATGCCACCCAAACCACTTCGAATCTGCACACGCATCACATGCTATTTAATGAGAATAAAACTCGTCCCAGTTGTGATGAGGCCATACAAAGCTTAAACAAAAAACGTAGAATAACTTATCACAACTTGAAAAAGGTCATACGTGAGAGAAAAAAATACATTGGTAGTATAGGGAATACTATCAGTTCAGGATCCAGTCTCAATGCCACCCAAACCGCATCGAATCTGCATAAGCATCGCATGCTATTTAATCATAATGAAACTCATCCCAGTTGTCATGAGGTCATCCAGACCTTGAACAAAAAACATATACTAAATTATCACAACTTGAAAAACATCATACATGAGAGAAAAAAATACATTGGTAGTATAAGAAATACTACTAGTTCAGGATCTAGTCTCAATGCCACCCAAACCGCATCGAATTTGCATAAACGTTGCATTCTATTTAATCATAATGAAACTCATCCCAGTTGTCATGAGGTCATCCAGACCTTGAACAAAAAACGTAGACTAACTTATCACAACTTGAAAAAGGTCATACGTGAGAGAAACAAATACATTGTTATGCTTCTAGATAGAAACTGACATATCACAACCTAAAGAAAATTGTTCGTGCACAACACAATCACATTTTTGCATTGTATGTTGAGCACAAACATCACATGTCAAATGAAAAAGAACATAACAGTGTGCATCATCAATATGGTGAGGATGCAATGCTCATAAGAAATGTCGATTCCACCTCCAACATGGCTTGTCAACAAGTGAAACTAGTTTCCAGTGGCAAGCATAAGTTAACCTACCACATCTTGAAAAAATAGATACATGAGAGAAACAGGTATGACCACATATCCCACAATGGTCATGGTACTGACCGAGAGGGAAAAATCACATTTTGTCGACTAGAGCCAACACCATGCACTTCTACCAATGAAAACCATCAAACACTTTCTATGCATACTTCCCTACGGAAGAAAGATCCAAAACAGATCTATATGAAACAAATTAAATGCACTCCTTCCATTGTATGTGCAATTTGCGATCAATTGAAATTCGCAAAAAACACTAAGTATTTCACGCCTGATTTGGAAGCATAATACCTCGGCTTGACACTAAATGATAAAACATTTTCCAATGGCAATATTTTCCTTCCATGCAAACGATCACCTGAAAATGGAAAAATGCCACACTTTGCAATGCCTGACCAAATAAGATGTAATACACCACTACCAGATGTAAGTGCACTTACAGAACTTGAAGAAATAATTGTGTCTCTACGAATTGCATTTGCACAAATCAGACCCCGGAGTTATAAACGACCCCAAATGGGCTTAACATGATCAATTATTAACGTGCCTGTCCAACTAGATGTTGTGCAAAAATCCTTGCCACAATTCATTAGCGATAGAATGACAATTGTTGTAGCTCTCAAAAGACGCTTGCAATACAAGAATGCATACCAGATAGGTAAAGTGTGTGTGCATGTTGTCATGAAAGAATTAAGAGAATTATGTTCTAGGGCCCTGTACAAAGCACATAATATTTGTATAAATGAGAACTGGAACAATTTCCTTGGAGAAGGGGATGAAAGATCTGCACAGACTCTCAACACTGCTAGTTAATTTGATACAAGTGATGAATCGGAGAATGAAAGACCTAATGAAACATTGATACATGGATTCACTAACTCACAACACATTCATGACTTGCAAGAAAAGATGGTCAAAATTGCACCTGTTGAGGGGAAACATCCACTTGAAATATTCAAGGGAAAATTTGTTGAGGAAATGAACTTCCCAACATTGTTCTATGGAGATGCACGTCCTAGTGACATTATAGAACGATTCAACTACAATAAAATTGTTCGATGGGAGCTACTACATTCAAGCGGTGACTTATCCTGTCACATAACAAATTTGTTTTTCAAAACAATGCGCATAATAATTGAGCAAGTGTTTTCTTGCATGTGGGTGAGAATAAGAAAATGACATCTACAAGGAATAAATTTATTGGCCAAAGATGTAAAGTACAAAGAAAACCTAGAAAAAATCCTGAAATTTGATATTGGATACATAGATTTCAAAAACATTTGCATCTCTCTTGACTATTTGCAACAAAACAAAAAAACTATTTTTGCAATGATCCGACAATTGGAACCACCAACATTTTTCATCACATTTACAAGTGTAGAGCATCGTTGGGATCTATTGGTGGCTACAGTTTCTGCATTGTATAGGAACTGGAAAAGGAAAAAAAAAACTGATACACTAGAAAATGATGACATTGACTACCTCATAAGAAAAGACCCAGTCACATGTACTCACTACTATAGACATATAATAAATTCTTTGAGGAAATTTACATTCCATGATGAAACGGTTTTCATAAAAATATTGGACTACTTTTTTGTGATTGGGTTCTAGAATAGGGGGAGTGAGCATGACAACGCACTGTTGTGGATAGAGGGTGCACCGGTCTATGGAAATGACAACAACTTACAGATCGAGTAGTTTGTGGAAAAATACATAACATGCAACACAGATCATTTGGATCCAAAACTTGCCAAAGTTCATAGACATTATCATACAAAAAGTTGTAAAAAACGAAAAAATTCACATTGCAGATACAACTTCCCTGTGTCTCCAATGAGAACAACAAGAATCATAGAGCCAATTAGTTTAGATAAAAATGTTGTCATTGAGAAATCTAAATCCTTGTTCGTATTTATAGAAAAATGAGACTTTGATGAGTTAATGAGCTTCGACGACTTCTTGATAGAGATAAATCTAACAGAATATGAGTACATCCAAGCCATACAATGTACACTTAAACAACCAACAATTTTCCTTAAATGAAAAATTTCCCATGTTTGGAACAACAATTTCTCCAAGGACATGCCAGTTATGTGGAATGAAAAAATAGATGCGCAGTATGTCCTCAATGCATATGTTGTATCATCATATTATACATCGTATATGACAAAGGTTGACAAATCTATGACAAGTGTATTCAGAAGAATACACAAAGAACATGAAAGAAGTCATATTGATGCTATGAAAATGATTCAAACTACAATCTAACAATTGACATCATCTCGTTCATGCAAAACAATTGACAATTTATCTGATCCTATGAAACCAAAGAGGATAATAGTTGCATACACAGGAAAAGCTGCATATAATGTAGGTGGAACAACAATCCACTCTGCATTTTTGATGCCTTTTAACAAGTCACAATTTCTTCCACTCATTAAAGAAATGTTAGATACCTTGTCTAAGATTTATGAAAAACTACAACTTTTATTCATAGATGACGCATATTTGATTGGAAATCGCTTCTTGTATTCCATTGATAACTGACTAAGAAACATAAAACATGTGCACACCAAATACTTTGGAAACATTGACATGATATTATGTGGGGATCTTTACCAAGCGCAACCCATCCGAGATTCTTTGATATTTGAAAAACCTATGGTCAATATTCAAACACTGACGCATGACTTCTGGAAAGACAATATAAAATGCTTTGAATTACATACTACAATGCACCAGACAGATGAAACATTTAATGCAATTCTGAATAGAATGCGAACAAACAGCTAAACACATGATGACTTAACATATATCAATTCAAGGTGCATGCGACATGCACCAATAGACCCAACCTTCCCTTCCTTGTTCTACATGAATAAGCATGTTGCAATGCATAACAGGTACATGCTATCAATCATTCCTGGCGATGATATCATCATCAATTCAATTTACCTCAAAGAAGACAACCATGGAAATGTACCACGTCATGAACATGAAACCACTTTGCCTTTGCAACTTGTCCTAAAATTAGACATGTTGGTTGAAATATATGCTTGCAACTATGTTTCATAGGATGTCTTGGTGAATGGTGCAAATGGAATACTCAAAGGCTATACCAAAACAAAAAATCTTGATGCCCTTTGGATTAAGTTCCATGAGACGCATATAGGCCAACGACAAGCAAGCAAGTTGACTTATCTATATAATTCAAACATTGCATGCGATTGGACACCTCTATTACGAATATCAAAACCATTATCGACATCGAAAAATATAGGTCAATTGAAGATTCAAAAAAGGTTTCCAATTAAACTTCCATGTGCACGTACAATCAACAAATCATAAGGACTAACACTTGATAGAGTTGCATTTGACCCTGCTGGAATTCAAATACATGGACTTGTATAGACAACATTGTCCTGTGTCAGAAGTATAGACTCCTTGCATTTACTAAGTTCTCTTACAAAATATAACTTCAAAGTCAAACACAAAGTTGATATTGAGATGCAACCCCTTAGGACTACCTCAAAGTGGCATCTACAATATGATTACCAATCCATACAAACAAACTCATATGTATCAATTCTCTCACTTAACACGCGCAACCTACATGCACACATGGATGATATACTCAATGACTATGACACAATGCAATCTGATATTTTGTGCTTACAGGAAACATATATGACATTATGCATGCAAAACAAGCAATTTCCAAATCACAATTTCATATCGAGTTGCATTACACATGGGGTGATGATATTAGTGAAAAAACATGTAAAAATTTTGAAGCATATGTGTTTCGAAGAAAACAATGTTGAGATGGTGCTCGCAAAATTAATTCTCCATGCATCAAAAATTGCAATACTGAATATATATGTTGCTCCGCATGCAACATTCTCCAACATACTAAATGTTATTTCCAATGCATTAGAGCATTTGCATCTGAACGAAACCATTTTCATTGTAGGAGACTTAAATATTGACATGCTACAAAATAATGCTAGAACAAAAGAATTGGAAAACCACATGTGCAAATACAGTCTCTGCTTTCTTTTAGACAAGATAAACCATGTACAAAACACACTTATTGACCATCTATGGTCAGATGTTCCCATTTCTCAATACAATGTCTTTATCTTAGACACATACTGGTCTGATCATGATACAATTGGTATTGCACTTGAATTATGAAATATACATCAAACATATTCCAAAATCATATTTCTATGTTTCAAAGCATATTTGTCTAGCTTGTTGCAGAGAACCAAGTTATCCAACTTCTTAGTTTTCCCTGGTTTGTAATTGATTTTGGACACACGTTTTTTTTACACAATTTTTTATATATACACATACATGGATGAAGAAAAAAAAAACGGTACATTCTTCTAACACTATTTGTTACTCTATTCCTTTTATTCTATTTTATTTACTGTATGTACATATTATTTGTTTTTTCCTTACATGTCACCTTATGTTCATGCTCATTTTGTTTTGTAATTTATTTCATTGAAACAAACAGGAAAACTAGACAAGGCAAAGAACTCTTAACCATAAATGTAGAAGAATACATGCAAAGGTGCATACTTCTACCCGTATTCCATATCCAATTGTTTTTCATTTACTCTGTCTATACTTGTTCCACTAGTTTGCAGCTCTTCTGGTTTTTTTTCTTTGGATACTACATATCTTCCTGTATATTAACTTAATTTCATGTCAATTGTATTTTCTGTGCCACTATCTTGAAATAAATAAATTCGTATTCCATCTTTTTTTCATGTGTTCCTACGTAGCAACTTGCCTTCATGTCCATTGTATTCTCTGTATTTCTATGTTGAAAAAAGAACAGACTAATTGAACACGAGGATGGAGCCTTGTGTGCCATAACTGAGAAATATGGATTACAATCTTCCAAAAGGTATGGCTACAGTTGTGCCATAGAAAATACAATGCGTATGCCTAATGCACATCCATATCGAGTATGAACAATATACACATGTTCATAGCCACTATTTCATAAGTAACATGGACATGGGCAGTGAACTGTCGCAAACATCAACATAGAGACAATGTTGAAGGTAAGGATTCATAGATTACACTCTTGCTATGTTTACGAAACAAATATCCGTAGTTATTTATTCTGCTATGCCATGATAAAAATGTTTATGTTGTTTACACCACATGATTTTTAGTTCACAAGAACTATCGACAAGTAGAAGTGAAACCTCCATCATAGTACAAGGTCCAGAGACTAAGAGGTATGGTTACAAAAACTCTGAATTGCATATGTTCTCCAATTTGTGCATATATTGGAGCTTGTCATATTTTAGAATATGCTTGCATGTAAGAATGCCAAGTCATATATGTTGTCTATTTCTTGTTGAAATAGATATAAACAACATCTCTTTTAACTTGACCCAGGGTCTGTTGAGCTCCAGCTATATTCCATGGTTAATAATTTTTTTCCCATAGTTGATGTGTTTCTATCGCTTGATAATTATCAGACTAAGTGTTGTTGTGTGAGGCATACAATTCTTTGCTCCATTTCTTTTTCCTCTTCTATACTTACATGTTTTCCATTTTCTTCTTCCCCTCTATTATTCGTTTCTGGTTTTATACTTAGTTGCATATATATGCTCGTGGGTTCTTGGGGTGGTGGAGTGAGAAATTCTATGTCCATCTATATCTTCGTATCACGAGTCCGACCGACCGTCGTTCATTTTCATACTTAGCCAATTTTATGGCTGCGGGTTCCTGCATAGGCGCCATTGAACTCTCATGCCCCATGTTCGAGGTATACATCTTGCACCCAAAACTTTGGTGATCTACAATTCGACCCCAAAATCCTCAAACTCCCAAGCTTCACTCTACCTACGATGACTCTGTCTGAATGCTTGCATATAAGTGTGTCAAGTCATATATTTTGTCTATTTCTTATTGAGATAGATATAAACAACATCTCTTTTATCTTGAACTAGGGTCTGTTGAGCTCCAGCTATATTCCATGGTTGAAAATGTTTTTCCCATAGTTGATGTGTTTCTATCGCTTGATAATTATCAGACTAAGTGTTTTTGTGTGAGGCATACATTTCTCTTCTCCCTTTATTTTCCTTCTTCTATACTTACCCATTCTTCCCTTTTCTTCTTTCCCTCTATTATCCGTTTCTAGTTCTATACTTAGTCGCATATTTATGCTCACGGGTTCCCAGGGTGGTGGAGTGATAAATTCTATATCCATCTATATCTTCACATCATGCGTCCGAACAACCGTCGTTCGTTTCCATACTTAGCCAATTTTATGGCCACAGGTTCCCGTATAGGTGCTATCGAACTCTCATGCCTCGTGTTTGGGTATACATCTTGCACCCAAAGTGATCTACATTTCAACCCCGAACTCCTCGAACTCGCAATCCTCACTCTTCCTAAGATAACTCCTTCTGACCGCACCACCTTTCCATACTTAATACCAATTGTTGTTGTGTGATGCATAAAGTTCTTTTCTCCCTTTATTTTTCCTCTTCTATACTTGCTAGTTTTTCCCTTTTCTTCTTCCCCTCTATTATCAGTTTCTTCTTCTATACCTAGTCGGATGTCTATGCTCACGGGTTCCCAGGTTTGTGAACTCATAAATTATATATCCATTTATATATTCACATCACGAGTCCGACCGACCATTGTTCGTTTCCATACTTAGCCAATTTTATGCCCGCAGGTTCCCGGCTAGGCCCTATCCAAATCTCATGCCCCGTGTTTGGAGTATACATCTTGCAGCCAAAAATTCGGTGATGTACAATTCAACCCCGGGCTCCTCGAATTCGCAAGCCTCTCTCTACCTACGAGCTTGTTAAAATATATATAAACAACATCTCTTTGGACTTCAACCAAGGTTTTTTGAGCTCCAACTATATTTCATGGTTGAGAATGTTTATCACATAGTTGAGGTGTTTCTATCGCTTGATAATTGTCAGACAAAGTGTTCTTGTGTGAGGCATAAATTTCTTTGCTCCATTTATTTTTCCTCTTCTATAATTAGTCTCATTTCTATGCTCGCGGGTTCCCGAGTGGTGGATTGACAAATTCTATATCCATATATATATTGACATCACGAGTCTGACCGACCACCATTCGTTTCCTTACTTAGCCAATTTTATGGCCGCAAATTCTCGGGTAGGCGTTATCAAACTCTCATGCCCTGTGTTTAGAGTATACATATTGCACCCAAAACTTGGTTGATCTACAATTCGACCACAGACTACTCGAATTCTCAAGCCTCACTCTACCTACGATGACTCTGTCTGACCACCTCGCCTTTCCATACTTAGTCGTTTCTTCAAAGTTTCATGGGTTTACGGACTCCCAGGTTCACAAAAGTATCAAATATTTTTTCGCTCCCCTCCATACCCGCCACCTTCACCCCTTCCAAATGCACATTAATTATTCTTTTACTAGTGACAGCTCACCACAGATGTTCGAAAAGATTGGCATTAATAAGCGGAAATCTCGAGGACATCTCCCATTAAAATGCAATAATGGGAGAATATTATGGAATCTGATTAGTTTTTTCCTGTCAATCTTGAATTGGCAAAAAAATGTTGGTTATTTTAGTTTTTTTAAAGCATCATCGTAGCAAGAATGAAACATTGTGCTACCCCACTGTCATATACAGATGTGTTGACATGATGCCCCTCTTTAGTATTGTGCATATATTACAGCTTGGCATATTTGAAAGAATACTTGCATATGAAAATGTTGATCCACCCTTCAAATTTGAACATGGTTTTCATTTGGGCCGCAAAAAATACTAATAAAATAAAATAATATGAGCAATGTTTAAGTAAATATAAACAAATTATCTTCTAACTTTAACTTGATTTTGTCAAGGTCCAGGTATATTACATAGCTGACAATTTTTTTCCCATAGTTAATGTTTATGGCCGCCAGTTCCTAGATTCATGCAATCGAACTCTCATGCCCCATGTTCCGTGATATATATCTTGCACCCAAAACTTTCATTATATACAATTCGACCCCAGACTTCTTGAACTCGCAAGCTTCACTCTACCTATGATGAGTCTTTCTGCGTCTGTCTGACCACCCCGCCTGTTCATACTTAGTCAATTTCCCTTCCACCTTCACACACTTTCCCAATGCAAATTGATTACGCTTTTATTAGTGACAATTCATCACACAGGTTTGAAACGTTTGTCATTAATGAGCGAAATGCTTGAGGATATCTCCCATTAAAATGAATTAAACAAATATTTACGGGAAATTATATTACCATCCTCTAGTTTTCATTCTAAATATTATTACACAATTACTGCCACATGTAGAAATATAAAAAAATCTTCATCAAAACATTAGTTTTTCTCACAGGCACTCCACGTGCACCATAATCACCTGAAGTGAGCGATATTTGGATCCATCAATTAAACCTCCCTATTATCGAATTGGCAGAGGTCAATATTATGGCATCTAATTTTTTTTGTGTGTGGATCTTGAGCTAGGAAAAATTGTTATTTACTTTATCTTTTTGAAGGCATTCTACCCCGCCTTTCCATACTTAGTCGATTCTTCACCTCTCATTTTCACAGATTCACGAGTTCCCTAGCTCCTAGGTTCACAAAATTTTCAAAGAAGTTTACACTTCCGTCCATCCCCGCCACCTTCGCATGCTTCCTAATGCACATTAATTATGCCTTTATTAGTGACAACTCAGCAGAGACATCAAAAAGATTGGCATTAATAGGAGAAAAGGTACAAAACATCTCCCATTAAAACACATTGAACCAAGATTTACGTGAGATTATATTATCATGCTCTAGCGATCATTTTAAATACTATCAGGAGAAAATGAATGTTCTCATCACCTTATGGTTGCAGCTCGATATCATTTCTGTGGAGATACCCTGAATATTTTCAGGCGCAAGGACCAGATTTTCAGTGGTCCAGAGCTTATGACAACTCCTCATTGTTGGCCCTTGGTTATGGAAGTAAGCAAAGATTAAGGAAGAAAAGACAAAATGTGAACTGCGTCGAAGACACAGTGACTGATACTGGGTCAAAGTGAGAAAACTGTCATAAAAGACGAAGCGAAGTAAGAGAAAGCGAGCCGTTGGACGAGAATATCGAGGATGACAGATCAATAAGAAAGATGGATCGTGGACAACTCAGCAAGCGAAAAAATCCCCAACGGATGCTTTGGAGCACCTCGCAGGAAAGAAGGAAAGATAGGCTGGCGAAGCCCAGAAAATGCGGGTCAAGTTGACCTAGGATTTTAGACACCTAGGGTTTTGGTATCTAGGGTTATAGACACCTAGGCTTTTGGTATCTAGGGTTTTGACACCTAGGTTTCGGCCTAAGGCTGTTGGTGAGCTATTGTAATGTATAAATAAAGGTCAAGAGGACCTGGGATGGGTTGGTTCATAGTTCGTTGATGTTATGAAGTGTGATTGATGTTAATGTCAGAGAGAAGTATTGTGTTGTGAGAGCACTATGTATTGTAAGATCTTCAGTTGGGTGCGAAGATAAACCCTGCAGCTGGGTGCGCAGGGAAGGGAGAAAGAGAGAAGGGAGAAGGAGAGAAAGATTTGCAAACTAAGAGCACATATAGAACTGTATGCTTCCACTTAATATATTATAAAGCACAATTCTATGGACGTAGACCTAGGGAGAGGGTGAACCACGTATATCTTGTGATGTGTGTGATTGATGTTGTGTTCTTTACTTTTGTTACTTTGATGATGTATTAGCATGTTAGATCTGACATATAACTGTACGAAGTAGGTCTAAGCTGGTAAATGATATCTAGATGTCGTGTTGTTCTTGTATTGGATCCACTTTGTATTTCCTCTGGTTGTAGACACTTGTGTCCTGCAACCCCCTATAGCTACTTCAACTGCATTTGCCTCACAGGTGTTTCCAAAAGGGCCAGTAGTGAGGGCTTGTTGGTGCGCTCTTAGAGATAAACCCTGGGTCTGCCCCTATGCGAACAAATGGTTCTGTTGTCAGGACTGGGATCTTCTTGAGGGAATGTCAAGGTGGTTTCCATCGAAGACAAAGATTCAAAAGTGTATAAAAGAACAAGAAAATGACTTCACAGAAGCCCAGAATAAGAACCCTAAGATTAGCACAGAGGAATGGTTGGGAAAGTATATCTTTATCGATATAAATGAGATTTTATTTGGGGGAATTCATCATGAGCTATATGAGTGACTAGCCAGATTAACAGATACCCAATTTGAGATCAGATCTAGACCACTTATGGTTTGGACATCAACATTGATCCAGAAGGTCGAGAGAGTTGATAATGCCATGTCAAGAGAAGTAGATCACTGGTTCAATAGCACTATTGGAGGGTACATCACCGAGTTTTCCATTGACAGAGTTGAGTTGTATAAGCAAGCAGAGAGGTATTTATTTAAGGGACCTAGAGTAAAATTTTTACACTTCTTAAAGTTGAAGATCAAGATGTTGCTACATGAGAAGAACATCTTGAAAATACAATAAGTGGTCCTATTGAAAATCTAATGTTCAAAAATTCTGACACCGATAGCGACGCAGAGGTGGGACATACACACAGTGGAAGGATCTTCAGGGAGGTCCCTCTGGTGAACTTGTTTGAACAGAACCATGAACCACTAGTACAGGACGAAGGGTTCTACAATGGAGAAGAACAAGAGATATTGAACAAGGAGCAGTCAGAGTCCGCTAGGGTAGAGGAAGAGAAAACTGAAGAATCTCACCGGGAAGAATCAAAAACTTCAAGAAATGCATAGACTGTTGTAGTAAGTATTATTACTCCTCCTATTTCTTTATCAACATTAAGAAATCAGAGTAGTCAGAGTCACCAGAGCACTCTAAGCATTGTCACTAGCAGTTCAGAACATGCTCAGTCAGGAAACCTAGGAAGATCCATGGTAGATGAGATGAGGCTTCCTAACTTTAGAGGAGATGGATCTGAATATCCTGATCAACATTGGTTTTTATGTGAAGGTGTATGGAGTATTAAACAAATCACTGATGAAACAACTAAGAGAGCCCAATTTAGTACCACCTTGAGAGACCGCGCACTAAGCTGGTACATGAAATTTGTCCAAGGAGTTGCACATCCTAAACCGCTGAATGTCATTAAAACTGCATTGATCGTCGAATTCAAAAAACCCAAGTCGGAGTCACAATGCATTACAAAACTAAAAGAAATCAAGCAGAGAGTAGCTGAATCAGTGTGGGAGTGTGATCGGAGGTTTAAGACCTTAACAAGCCATTTGATTTTTCAGATTCCAGATGAACAGAATAAAGAATGGTTCATTGCTGCCCTCTTACTACACATCAGAGTCCCTCTGATGTAGCAAAAGATCGCTTCGCAGGATGAGGCACTGGAGATCGCCATGAAACTAGAATCATCCCCTATGGGAGAATCCAACTCGGGTATGAGTCAAATTTTAAGTTAGTTAACTAGCTTGTCTCTGCAGGTCGAAGATACGAAGAAAGACAAGGGAAAAGATAAAAGAGAATATATCTGGTGCATTAGATGCAAATGGAAAGGCCATGACAAGGAGCACTGTACCCTATTCCACGAGTACTTGGCATATGGAGCTCCAAGCCCTTTGAAGCAAGTTACCCTACCTTGGTGCGAGGTATGTAGAAATAGACATCGCCCTGGTGAATGCTATTACATGCAAAAATATGTATAGACACCCACAAATATGTATTGCACGTTCTGTAAGTTGGTAGGGAATGATGATAGGTATTGTAGGGCCTATGACCTCATGCATGAAAGGTCAAAGGATATATACAAAATTCAAGGTGAAGTACAACGAGAAGGGAAAACCTTGCAGTATAATTCCCCGGGAAGAGGAAACTTCAACCCTCGTGGTGGATTTAGAGGAAGAGGACGAGAAGGAGGCATGGGTCGAGGTCGAGGTCAGATCATTTGTTACAACTGCATACATCCAGGACTTTTGGCAAGGGACTGTCAGAACCCTTGTACCACTTGCAGTTACTTCAACTCATTTGAGCATGTTATTGAAGATTATACTGCGTTGTTAGCCAAATTTCAGGAAAGACGAGGAGGAAACCAACAAGTACAACTCATCTCAGCAGAACCTCACAGAGAGGATCCCAGAGTCACCGTAATCACTAGAGGAGGCATTGTTACAGCAGAAGAAAGAGTGACCCTGGGGAAGACCACAGAAGAATCAGGGGTTAGAAAAGATACAGAGAAGACACAATTGTTTGATGCAAGGAAAGAAAAGCAAACATTTGAGAAGGAAAGAAAATAATTCGGGAGAGACCAGGGTTCTTCATCAAAGACATGACCAAAATTAAGAGAATGTGGATTGTCTTTGGCATTCAATCAGTCTGCTCCACCAGGAGAAGGAAAATAGGTAAGCAAGCTCATGGAATTCTTATGTACTTGCATTAATTTGATTAAGGATGATAGTGTTGTACAAGAGTTACAAAATTTCATCAGGAAGTATGAGCTAGGAAAGGTAGATCCCTTGCTGAATAGAGAAGTACACCAAGTATAAAAAGAGGAGGACAAATAAGGAACTACACCTGAATGCTCAAATTGGAGAGTATGATATAGACTATGTGGTCCTCAACTTAGGGTCAGAAGTCAATGTCATGACGAAGCAGACCTGGGCACTGATGGGAAAGCCTAAGCTGATTTATTCCCCTATCAGGATCAGGATGGCTAATCAGTAGGCAGTAATCCCCTTTGGGAGACTGGAGCATGTCCCTGTGGACATCGATGGAGTAAGGACATTTGCAGACTTTAAGGTGATTGAGATAGTTCATGATAGTTGTCCCTACCCTACGCTGTTAGGAATTGATTAGGATTTCAATAATTCCACTGTGGTTGATTTAAAGAAAATAAGAATGACGTTTGAAGGAGATGGCCTTAGGGTCATTGCACCTTTGGATCTTGATTAAGGTCACAGGTATATCGAGCCCATTAGATAAGAAGACCACACATATGAACTAGAAAACATATACAAATTGACAGTCGGACAATAGGATTACATTAATCCCACAACAGATGGAAAATTAAGTTTACGAAGTGATAGCGCATGCTCATCAAACTCAGAGGAAGCACTAGAGAATTGGCAGAACAAAATGTGTGAAGTATCTACAAGGAGATGTGCTATACTGACCAGGGAATTTCGTTGGATTGGAACAAAAGTAAGTAACTTTCCCACCTTTGATGGTCTAAATCATTTAGAATCTTTCTTGTTGGAATTTGAATAAATTGTACCAATACAACAAAGGTTCTTGGCACTGGATGTGGCCTTGCAAGCAACTCCAGGAATATGGTGGGGAACACATAAGAAGAACATAGCGAACTGGGTGCAATGTTGCACTTTGATGACAACACAATTTTCAGTACAAGTAGAAGGCTGCAAAGTTAGATACATAGGTCGAAGCTATCCGAAGGACCATCTGCGAAGTTGCGAGGAAGCCTGGAGCAACATTCCTCGGGAGCAGTGGGTGAATAAATTCATTAATACATTGGATACAACGCCTATCAACTGGTACCTTCAAGAAGAACTGTGCCTCATCACTGCAGATTGGAAAGGTATGACTTAGAACTATGTAACTACTTTTCTATTTGAAAGCCAATATCATACAGTGGATCAAGCATTACATATTGTAAAACAAAGAGTCTTTGAGGAGGCACCTAGCCTCCCTATTGAGCAAGAAGAGAATGAATGGACTGTACCTCTTCAGAAATTACAAGGTTGTTACAATATCAATGCGGACAAAGACGATGATCCTAGGAGTGTGAACATCGCAGAAACAAAAGGATAGAGAGACATAGCAGGACCAAGAGTTGAACTACCTTTTATTGGAAAGCCAATTAAAATCAAGAAAGTCAACATTGGAATGGAACAAACATGGAAGCTTGCAAACGTGGGAGATTATTGGGACGCTGCCACTATTAACAAGATCACAAAATTACTACATGAATACCAGGACTTGTTTCCAACCAAGTTCACTGATATGAAGGGCATTAAAGAACTGATGGGAGAGATGAAAATCCCCTTGAAACCAGATGCAAGGCCAGTCAAGCAGATACCCTATAGATTGAATCCTAAATATAAGGAGAAAGTGAAGATTGAATTAGACAGAATGTTGGAAGCAGAAATCATAGAACCTGCTGAAGAGTCAGAATGGATTATCCCTATGGTGGTCCAAGACAAGAAGATAGTAAAGATCAAGATCTGTGTAGATCTAAGGAAGACGAATGATGCATGTTTTCATGACCCATTCCCTACCCGATTTACTGATGAAGTGTTAGACAATGTGGGAGGACAGGAGGTATATTCTTTTACAGATGGATTTTCAGGATACCATCAGATCAGGATTGCTAAGGAAGATCGTCATAAGACCACATTTGCAACATAATGGGAATCCTACCAGTATACAGTGATGTCATTTGGATTGAAGAATGCACCAACCATATTTTCTAGGGCGGTGGTCGAAGAGTTCAAGGAGTTTTTACATAAATTTATGGAAGCATATTTTGATGATTGGACTGTTTTTAGCTATTGTAAAATCACATTGAATGTTTAAGACTAATGTTGGATAAGTGCAGGCAATGTCAGATTTCCCTGAACCTGAATAAGTGCATCTTCCTTTCACCCTTTGGATTGATGCTAGGACATATTGTGTGTAAGCAAGGATTGCTGGTAGATCCATCTAAGATTGCCATTATAGTCGATTTACCCCCTCCTACTTCAGTCAGACAACTGTGCACTGCACTGGGACATACTGGATACTACAGGAAGTTCATTAAAGTCTATGCACAGATCACAACACCCATGGATAAGCTTTTGAATAAATATTATCAGTTTCAATGGAAAAAAGAATGCTAGCAGAGCTTCGACAAACTAAACCAGAAAATGGTTACTGCACCTATTCTAGTTTTCCCAGATTGGACAAAGGAATTTCACGTGCATGTTGACGCATCCTCTATTGCATTAGGAGTTGTGTTAGCACAACCGGGAGATGGAGACATTGACCACCCATTATCCTTTGCTAGCAAGAAACTATCTACAGTTGAAATCAATTACACCACCATTGAGAGAGAAGGGCTAGCCATGGTGTATGTGCTGCAGAAATTTTGTCACTACTTGTTGGGAGAACACTTTAAGATGTTCACTGATCACTCCATGCTGAAATACCTAGTCAACAAGCCAGTGTTGGAGGGAAGAATATACAAATGGCTTCTGTTATTTCAGGAATATGATTTTGAGATCGTGGTTAAGCCAAGGAGAATGAAAAAAGGCCCTGACCACTTGTCGAGGTTGGAACATGGAGAGGAACCTACTAGTTTGGAGGATACACTACCAGATGCACAATTGATGGCCATCAGGAAGGTTGATGATCACTTCGTCGAGATAGTCTGGTTCCTGTCAACAAGAATGGCACCTCTGGAATATATAGTCACTCAGAAGAAACAACTAGTTGTTCGTGCTGTAGATTTTTCACTTATAGCTAGGCAGCTATATAAGATGGGACCATATGAGGTTGTCTATGTCACGGAAGGAGGAGCTGTGCATTTTAAGACTTTGAATGGAGAATGGAAGGAAGGTTTGGTGAATGGGAGCCAGTTGAAATTGTATTATGACAACCAGCTCCCTCACAGCTTGCAGTAGAATCAGAAGAAGAAGGGTCCAGGTACCGGGTGCAGTTGAAACTGGGTACCAGATACAAAAAAGACAGTCTGCACATAGTGGGGGAGGATAGAGCAGAAAGAAAAGAATTCTTCACGCAGTCTGAAGTCGAAGAAAAACATAAGGATCAGATCTGAAGTGCCTCGATATGAGTCACAGGTGAGTGTTGGGGACCTGTTGGCCCTTGGTTATGGAAGTAAGCGAAGATTAAGGAAGAAAAGACGAAATGTGAACTGTGTGGAATAAACAATGACTGATAGTTGGTCGAAGTGAGCAAAAGATCATAAAAAATGGAGTAAAGTAAGAGAAATCAAACAGTTGGATGAGAAGATCGAGGATGAAAAATCAACAAGAAAGATGGATCGTGGACAACTCAGCAAGCAGAAAAATCCACCAACGGATGATTTGGAGCACCTCGCGGGAAAGAAGGAATACAGGCTGGCGAAGCCCAAAAAACGCAGGTCAAGTTGACCTAGGGTTTTAGACACCTAGGGTTTTGGTATCTAGGGTTTTTACACCTAGGTTTTGGTCTAACACTGTCGATGAGTTATTTTAATGTATAAATAAAGGTCAAGAGGACCTGGGATGGGTTGGTTAAGAGTTCATTGATGTTATGAAGTGTGATTGATGTTAATGTGAGAGAGAAGTATTGTGTTGTGAGATCATTCTGTATTGTAAGATCTTCAGTTAGGTGTGAAGATCAACCCTGCAGCTGGGTGCACAGGGAAGGGAGAAAGAGAGAAGGGAGAAGGAGAGAAAGATCTGCAAACTAAGAACGCATATATAACTGTATGCTTCCACTTGATATATTATAAAGCACAGTTATGTGGACGTAGCCCTAGGAAGAGGGTGAACCACGTATATCTTGTTGGATTACTGAGAGGGGGGGTGAATCAGTAATAACGTAATTATAATTTTTTTTCTTCAAATGTTATATCAATGTAGAATTATTATCCAATAATGAGCAGTAATAAATAAACAATCATACACATACACAGTACACCAGTGTTTTACGTGGAAACCCAAATCGGGAGAAAACCATGGAATACTTTTTATTATATGTCTTGAAGAATTACATTCATTGGAAGCACCAACTTCCTTTGTTTTCCAACTGCAACTGGAAGGAGGATCCAACCCCCTAGTTTCTCAGGCTACAACTTGAGGGAAGCTCCAACTCCCAAAATCTATGGCTACAACCAGAAGGAGGCTACAACCCTCAATGTTCTCCGGCTACAACCGGAAGGTGGCTACAACCACCTATCCTTGCCCCGTCCTGCCACCCTGAAGTAGAAGTAGAATGATGGAACCACTGTCACACTATTACTGTGAGATATACCACTTTAAACCTGTACTAATAAATCTGAACCATGCATCAACCATACATCAACCTATACCTCAACCTACTTGTACCACAAAAATATGCATCAACCATGCACCAACCTGTAATCAACCTGTACCATAAACAAGTGCATCAACCATGCACCAACCTGTAATCAACTTGTACCATAAACAAGTGCATCCAACCATGTGCCAAGTATGTACCAATCATGTGTCAACTACTCATCAATTATGACTCATCAATATGTACCAACATCATCAACTATACACCTCATGTATGTGCGCCAACTCATCAACTACTTGTCTCAACCATGTACTCAACATGTACCTCAACCAAAAGTCCTCATCAATTTCATCATCCAAATTTGATTTGTAGATCTGTAATAGACCTGTTGTATATGCCTACATACCTTCCTTAAATTTAAAAACAAGATACTAGCATTTTCATCAAACTTTTCTTTAGTCTCACATGCCTAGTTTTGGATTAGTCAACAACCCTAACTTGAAGTAATCATAACTTTGAACCTGTAATGTATAAAGATCTTAAACTGATAAAAAATGTTCTTCAGTGTGTTTTATGCAATTCCTCCAAGTGGGACTACTTGGAACCTCTCAGAAAATGAGTTATAGCAAAAATGGAATACCTTGCTGAATTCTGGTTTATTCTAGAGAGCGACCTTATAGAGCATTGCCTGCACAAAATGTTTGATGAAATGATCTGAAACTATTACAAAGTCTACTACACACTGTACCCTAATCAACACAATTGGGCTCACTGAATTTGAATCTGTTATGAAGAACTTATGACATTTTTATCCGAAACACCTGATGTTGACTAGTTTCAGGACTGGCCACAAACCCTATTTTCCACAGAGTGTAACTCCCAAAATACAATGACTCACAAGCTAAATTTTTAACCACAGATACTTGAATATATTTTCTCACTTGCATAGCAATTTCAGGATTTGAATCGTTATAGAAAAAAATTTATAGCGAAAATGGTGAGATGACCTAAAAATAACATACCTTAGAAAGCACCATCAAAAGAATTTATCCTTCCTTGCATTTCGGCCTTTTTTTCTTCACTTTCCTCAGAATTTCGGCTTAGATATCATTTGTATACCTCATAAGCCTATAGATATTCAATATTCTCAAGTGTGTTTCAAATGAGAGAGCCTTGCCTCTTATTTGTACTCTCCAAGTAGCTTCCTTAAAAACATCTTCTAGGTCACTTCGCCCCACTTTCCTTATTTTAGGGTTGGGTCCACTTCTAATTTCTCCATTAAAATTATTATTGAAATAATTTATTTTGTATTCACTTTGAATTATAATACACTCATCACTTCACTTTATTATTTACCTTTTAAAATCTCTTAAACCACTTTGATTACTTTGACCTTTTGGGGCTTCTAGATGACATATGAGGGTCCTCCAACTTCGTAAGGCCATAACTCTCAAACCGTGAGGAGTTATGTGATGTTCTACATACCACCAGAAATGGAATGACATGCACTATCCATATAGAATAGTATTATCTGAAAATAAATCATAACTCATATTGTTACCCATCAAACAAACTTGGGTCCATTACCCAAACCTGGGGTCTCCAACTTCTCATGGCCATAACTCTCTAACCGTGAGGAATTATGTGATGTTCCACATACCATCGGAAATGACATGACAAGAACTATCCATCTAGGATATTTTCCTTGAAAAATTCACTTTTCTTCATCTCATTATTCCACAATTAAGCATGGGTTCTCTTACTCCACAAAGCATCTTCTCGTGAGGGATTTCACCATAAGGGGACCACTTTGGAGTTCATCCATATTTACTTCTTATCAACCATGAGAAAAAAATAATGAGTCAATTTACATCAAACACTATTGGGTCCATTACCCAAACCTTTGTGCTATGGGTCTTTCTTCAAGGGTTGACATCAATGACAACCAACCTTAATCAACAATCTCCCCATTTGGCATTGATGGCAACACTCTGATGCAACACTGAAATCATATCATTCATGCTCCCCCTGAAACCATGCCTCTGTCCTTTGCATCTGATAAATCTGATCCTCCTGGAACCATGCCTCCGTCCTCTGCATCTGATAAATCTCTCCCCCTTTGTTATCAGTGGCAAAGGTATCTTTCCATCCAGGGTTGCTCCCTCTGACAGACTGTCCTCTTATGGTGTTTCCTCGTGTATATCTAAGACATATAGGATAAGCATTCAAAAATAATTCATTTGTGGAGTAGAAATAACTCCAAGTCTTTGA